>CM061920.1:102256857-102380650 GCA_031002005.1 Vandiemenella viatica | reverse complement strand
AAGCGTGATAGGGCCTCTGTTGTTTCTCATATACATTAATGATTTGTGCGACATAATAAGGGGGATGAAAAGATTATTTGCCGATGATGCTATTATTTATCGTGAAATCAAAACCCAGGACGACTGCGCTTTGTTACAAGATGATATTATCAAAATAATTGTGTGGTGTAAAGATTGGCAGTTGGAGTTAAACGCTAAAAAGTGCCAAGTCATGCGTGTAAGTAAAAAGGTGACACCATTTAGCTCTGAATATACAATTAATGATACTGTCCTTAGAACGGTAGATTCCGCTATATACTGTGGTGAGTGCCTTGGTGGGCAAACCACGTTACAATTATCTTCATATCTTTATGATTAATAATTGTGGATTTTAATCTTAGTTTATTTATGAAGGAGTGGGAATTTATTACTTTTGCAAGAATCTCGACGTTAGTTTGGAATTTAGGAAAAATTGTCACAATATGACATTTATTTTCTTATCACTGGCGATTACAAGTCTGAGCGAATTTACCGTTAACATTAACACAAATTGGCAAAATCATAAAAGCAACGCTCAGAGTTACAATTAGCCGTCATGGGCAAGCAAACAATTCATATATTTACTTTTAAATATCTCAGAATCAAATGCAAGAAATAATGACAACTGGAAACAATGAAAAATACAAGTTATGATTACCTCAGACAAAGGCATCATAATACTGTGACTTTACAGTTAAAAAGAAAATCATGGGCGCCAGAATGAACAATATATCATTCGAAAATAACTAGTTCTGGCAAATTATGCCGCTAGCTCAGGGGTTTTTACAATTACAAAGTGAGAACATGGACCTATCCTCTCAAAGTCGCTTACGGGTTCTGTTTCACGGAATGCACAATCACATGGCTTGGTCGTAATCAATTACCATTGTAGTTCTGCGTCTGATGTCTGTGATGAGTGTAGCGGACCCACGATATGTGAGATTATCTCACAAGTCGGCTATAGGCATCTCTGGTCTGGTAATGCGCATCATCGCATTACCGGCTGTGTTGCGGTGATAAGCTTGCTCCAGCAAGGCAAGCTGCAAATAGCGAAAGAAGTCAACTTTCCAAGTCAACCTCAGACTGGTGCGATCGAAGTTAGAATCTAGAATCCCAGCTCCTCGCTCTTCGGTCCACGAGGAAAACTTCTTGCTCCGCCCATTTGTAGTCTCGAAGCTCACATACAACAAAAATTCCCAGGATTTTGAGTTATACGCTCATTTTGATTGGACCTTCAGGTCGGCACCTAATGTCACGTGATATCCTCGATATGTGATTTGGCCAAAGAATCCAACAGAGGTCGGACATATTCGGCTAAGTTCGCCGGGGCAGAGAGAACATTCGGGTTTCGGACGGCAGGCTTTTCCCGCTCGGTGAGTGACCCATCCCCAGGAGCAGGGTGTGTGGTCTGGCAAATCCCAAATCCGCGACTTTGTGTCGCCAAGGCTCGGGAACACCAAGATTAGCTTCAAGCCTACATAGCTCAATAATTCTTGAATATTCGCTTTGCTACGATACACTGTATAAGTTCACCATTTCATTACAGTCCTCACTTGGAATCTTGCGTACTTTATAAAATTACAAACAAAAATCTATTCACGTGGTCGCCCAAGATTTATGTAAATTACTCTTATATTATTACATACATAATAAAATGCACCTTGTAACGTGGCGACAGCGCGGCTCGTTACAATATGGCCGGCCGTTGGTGAAAAATGAAATTATGGTACAATAATTTTATTTTTAACTACCTAATTCTATCTCCATTGTGACTCAACAAAAACTTAAGCATTTTTATAATTACATTAATTTTAAATGTGATTCCAATAACCATCGGTATTCCTGCCTTGTAAGGTGAATATATAACGGGAGCATATGTCCTTTTGGCCGTCTTACAATTCTTTACAAACAGAAGCACGTGAATTCAGGTAGCCTTCCCAAATACAAAGTTATATTAAACACAATACTAAAATATACATGAAAAGAAATTATTTACATACATGTTTAAATAATAATCTTGAAAATAACTTGTATCAAATCTTATCATTAAATTAATAAAATGAAACACATTAATAAAACAAAACATTGTCAGAACACTTATGCAGAAAGTGGTTGAACTATACATTGTATTTACAATTTAGCGTGATGTTTTACTCATGTGCATAAAATAATTCTGCCTTCAACAAACATCCATAAAGATGCTAGAGGTGAGCGCAAAATATCTCATTACATTGCGCGGGTTTAATCTCAAAACAACGGAATAGTTTAGTCGGATTCGGTGACGTGATTTGCGTCATGACCGACGGTTAATTCAATAAGCATTTCAGAGAGAAGATGTGTTCGTGTTCATGGTCAAACATCATTAACTGTAATCTTAGACTTTAATGACGCGGCATTTACTTATAATTCAACGTGGTGTGGAATGAACGATGTAAGTACATGCTTTCGTTTGTTACGTAAATTATGAACCTTACTCGTTGAATGTTAGGTGGTCTCCTAATTAGTCTTTCATTGGTCGACATCTCTAACTTGTAATATACCATCTGTGAAGTGATTGCGAATTTCATGGCGAAAGGTACCTGTATTTGCTCATGGGTATATGTAATGGAATTTCTATAAAATTTACCATTCCCATATGAGACATTATACACATTATGCGGTTTGACGTGAACTTTCATCGTCAACCAAAGTCGTTGTAGCATCTTTGCATACAAGCGAACCCTGCACATAACCACTCCGCACATAAATGAAAGGATAATGAATAGCGTAACTATCATTCCTCAGTAACATTACGATTCCTTCACAACGGGTCTATTGATGACTCGAGATTATCTCGACATTCAAAGAATAAAATTTTCTCTTTATTTAGGAGTTATTATAACCCTCTTAACATGTCCGTCTACTCCACGTTTTAAGCCGAAAATCCATCCCAGTTAGCGATATTTTCTTTTATACACTTATGCTTCTTTAGCTTGTATGAAAAGGTCGTAAGCTTTGTGCACAGAACGGTTCGCTCTCAGGTTTTCCGTTTGCCAATACAAAGCAATTTTGAGATTTCACGCTAGCAGAATACTACAAATCTACATAAAGCACAAATATAAACTTTGAAATTATTTTCGTTGAGTGCACACAATTCTGAGCTAAATGTATGCTGTCCAACAATAGTTTTAATCTAATTTACAGAATACTATACCATTTACAGTAAGGGTACGCGAAATATCGCTAGAACGAGGCGTGGAACGATTTGTTTCCCTTCTCATTCATCCTGGGGTATTCGCTACCTGCCAATTCTCGGAAACTGCCGGTTGAGCCACTGCTTACCTACACTAATGAGCTCAGCTGTTCGAGGGTAACTGTCCCCAGCTCCCTCGATACCGTTACTTAGTATGAAATGATATAGCATGAAAAACTTCGATATCACCAATAATCTTATTGTTCACGTTTTCACCATCTGTGCAATTATCATATACAAAATTCCCTTTTAATTGAAGTTAGCATCAAATATAATTACCTTAACTTGCAAAGTTAGCTGAATTATTGAATATATCCCGTAAATAAAGTTTTTTTTCCTTTAGCCTTTACAAATGCAGTCGCCTTTAACTTATTGCACTTTGACCACGCGCTATCGTCAGCAAAATAACAGCAAGGTATTGTGAAAACTCTCCTGTATATCTGTAATCGTTCAACTTAAGATTCCTAATTTCTGTGATGATCAACACAATTTAAACAAATCTTTCTGGCAAGGTTTCGTGTTCTATAGGGCATTATCTATGGCACGTTAGCCACCCTTTACAGATAGATACACAAAACAAAGAAGTAAAATACATTGATGAGATAACTTGCGATCTTCGATCAACACAGACAAAGCGATATTACGCTCGCTGTACACTTCTGCTCAGAAAAGATATAATGCAACTACCTAAGGTAAAACGTTACATCGAACTCATGCATCACAAAATGTTGAAACCCTTTTCGTTTATGTCACAAAATACATCTTAGAAAGCATATCACAATATTTGTATCGCTGTCAGATTCATTGTGATTGCGAAGACAAGAAATTGTGCTTGCTACTGGCGCTTCATTTTCCGCGAGTGCGTATCAATTTATCTGGCTCAGGAAAACATTTAATATTTCAAGATTTTTATCAAATCAAGTCCAATTAACAGCGTGAAAGTCAAAAGTGACTATTAATATTTCACGTGGACAAAATATGAAGTTCGGAATAGCGAAATAAGCATTACAAATTCCGACTATGGAAACATCCTAAGTAGCTTTAACTGTAAGTGCAAATTTTGGTAACTGGAATTTTAATTTTCCGTTTATCTAATCTTTCCAGCAAAACAGACGGTTTAGACTAGCGAAACCGGCATCGGCGTTTTTCAAGCATGATTAATTTCGGTAAGGCGTCTAACCTAAAAGAATGTGTACTGTACATTTAATTTCCCCCTTTTTTTTTATGATTCAAATCGGTCAATTCATAGTCAGCCTTTTTCGTCATCGTATTTGCCATGCTACACAACTTGTTGAACAATGCCTACAAGACGAATTTGAGACGTCCATGGATCTTCCTTTGGAAAATAATTCTGCGTCGTGAATATTCGTCTTTACTGCTTTCAACAACAAGATTTCGAAGGACGTAGAAGCTTGGGCTTACAAGGTCACAGACGTTCGGCGGTTTGTGCCCGACAGCTAATGACATTCCTGGAACAGGTATAGTGTCCGCCGACCGACCACACTTACTAACTGGTCCAGTTGACAATTGCGTCTTTTCTGACCGCAAGGAATGAACAAATTGTGTAGTGTTCCACACAAAGTTACGGACAGAAAATTTCCACGCGATGTTGATAGGCTGTGAATTCTGAGACTGATTTCGCATTTCTCCGATGATTGAAAAAGTTGCCGACTCTTGTCTGACTTTCAAGAACGACATGTACTGTACATCTTTCCTCTCCTGCCCCACAAATGTCTTACGCTTTACTGATAGTTTGCACTTAACTGTGGATCCAAGACAACTGAAATTGTGTTTCTTGATTTCAGATATTTTTGCGTACAAACTGACAATTTCACTGACTAAGAGTTGAGTGGTGACTTTAACAACCGACTCACTCGCAGTCTGTAATATCGCATTCGGAGGATTTTGTGGAGGACTAAAATTACTACGTTCGGCTTCCAGAAATTCGTCCAGTGACAATTTCAACTCGGTTTGTGCCGTCTTAACGAGCTCAACTGAACTTGCCACGGCAGTCATCTCTGAGCTAAGTTTTCGGATGTTTTGTTCGCTTTGGTCTTTGACCTCTTGAACAAATTCCGAAATTTGCCCTAGGTTTTGGCCGTTCTCGTTTCGCATCTGTTCAATGGACAGGTCGGTGGCGTCAAGTCTTTTGGATAATTGTTTGTTGGCCGTTTGCAAAGAAGCACAGGTAGTTTTTACTTCTTCTGTGTCCCTTTCCAGCTTAGAAACAATTTTAGTTATCTCAGACTTGAATTCAGATATTTCTTTTGTGACCTCAGAACGGAAGGTGGATATTTTTCCGTCCAAATTTGTTAATATCGCAGCTTGCGAATCAAAACTCTGCCTAAGCAAATCCGAATTTCTCTTATTTTCCTCCTTTTGTGAATCAAAACGCTTGTTTAATTCCAGAAATTGCTGGCTTGATTCCTGTTTTTGTGAATTAATTTGCAGGCTTAATTGTTGGCTTAAATCCTGCTTTAGTTGTTGATTCGATTGGCTAAGCAAATCCGAACTTCTCTTATTTTCCTCTTTTAGTGAATTGATTGCAGTCATTAACATCTTTAGCATTTGCGGCGATAGGGGTGGTGATTCTACCGGCATTTGTGATATTTGTTGGGTCTGTTCTGAATGTGCGGGAGTATTCTGTGTCGTCTCACCGACAGGTGAAGGAAAATTTTCCATATCTTCCTGTGGCGACAAAGTAGACTGCGAACTATATGAGCGGGTCGGAACTTCAGAAATTGCGTGCCCCTCGCCTGCAGCCAATATTTCGCTTTGTTCCGTTAACTGAACCTGATCGTTCATGATTTCGGGAGATTTTTGCCTATCAGACTGATCTTCCATATCGAAATCTTTTATTGTACGGGATCGCAGCTTCATAAGAACACACAACGAATGAATTTACACCGCAATTGTGCAATGACGAAATCTAGACTCACAACAACAAAAATACCGCGAATTTCAATACACACAAATACATATACCCCTCCAAAATACAACAAGAGAAAAGCAACGATGAATCATGCAACACAACACCATGAAAGCAGACTTACTTTCAAACACATGGGCAAGACATGCGTGTCTTTAATTTTCTTACAAGCTACCATGCATTAAATCAACACTGACGTTACTCATTTAAAATTTTTAAACTGATCACAAAATTGTTACAATACAAAGTGTATTGCATCTCAATTGAAATACACAAATGAACTTCCTTTTAAAGCGTTGAAACAAAATAAATTTTATGCATTGAAACAAAATGAACTTTATGCATTAAAATATAAGTGAAACATCAAAATAAAATCTTGTACGAATATCTATTGACTACAAGAATGATAAAACAGCCAAAAACCATGTGCAACATTCCATGAAACTTTCCGAATTTGGGCTCAAACTTATAATTTGAATTAGTGCCACCAATTTCGCAGACATTAAGAAGTAATGTCTCATCTGGCCCCACGTTGGGCGCCATTTTGTGGTGAGTGCCTTGGTGGGCAAACCACGTTACAATTATCTTTCATATCTTTATGATTAATAATTGTGGATTTTAATCTTAGTTTATTTATGAAGGAGTGGGAATTTATTACTTTTGCAAGAATCTCGACGTTAGTTGGAATTTAGGAAAAATTGTCACAATATGACATTTATTTTCTTATCACTGGCGATTACAAGTCTGAGCGAATTTACCGTTAACATTAACACAAATTGGCAAAATCATAAAAGCAACGCTCAGAGTTACAATTAGCCGTCATGGGCAAGCAAACAATTATATATTTACTTTTAAATATCTCAGAATCAAAATGCAAGAAATAATGACAACTGGAAACAATGAAAAATACAAGTTATGACTACCTCAGACAAAGGCATCATAATACTGTGACTTTACAGTTAAAAAGAAAATCATGGGCGCCAGAATGAACAATATATCATTCGAAAATAACTAGTTCTGGCAAATTATGCCGCTAGCTCAGGGTTTTTTTACAATTACAAAGTGAGAACATGGACCTATCCTCTCAAAGTCGCTTACGGGTTCTGTTTCACGGAATGCACAATCACATGGCTTGGTCGTAATCAATTACCATTGTAGTTCTGCGTCTGATGTCTGTGATGAGTGTAGCGGACCCACGATATGTGAGATTATCTCACAAGTCGGCTATAGGCATCTCTGGTCTGGCAATGCGCATCATCGCATTACCGGCTGTGTTGCGGTGATAAGCTTGCTCCAGCAAGGCAAGCTGCAAATAGCGAAAGAAGTCAACTTTCCAAGTCAACCTCAGACTGGTGCGATCGAAGTTAGAATCTAGAATCCCAGCTCCTCGCTCTTCGGTCCACGAGGAAACTTCTTGCTCCGCCCATTTGTAGTCTCGAAGCTCACATACAACAAAAATTCCCAGGATTTTGAGTTATACGCTCATTTTGATTGGACCTTCAGGTCGGCACCTAATGTCACGTGATATCCTCGATATGTGATTTGGCCAAAGAATCCAACAGAGGTCGGACATATTCGGCTAAGTTCGCCGGGCGAGAGAACATTCGGGTTTCGGACGGCAGGCTTTTCCCGCTCGGTGAGTGACCCATCCCCAGGGAGCAGGGTGTGTGGTCTGGCAAATCCCAAATCCGCGACTTTGTGTCGCCAAGGCTCGGGAACACCAAGATTAGCTTCAAGCCTACATAGCTCAATAATTCTTGAATATTCGCTTTGCTACGATACACTGTATAAGTTCACCATTTCATTACAGTCCTCACTTGGAATCTTGCGTACTTTATAAAATTACAACAAAAATCTATTCACGTGGTCGCCCAAGATTTATGTAAATTACTCTTATATTATTACATACATAATAAAAATGCACCTTGTAACGTGGCGACAGCGCGGCTCGTTACAATACCTAGGGGTAACAATTCATAATAATTTGTTGTGGAATGGTCATATCGAGAATGTAATTGGGAAAGCAAATCGTATGCTTTGATTTCTAGGTCGTAATTTAAAACAATGCACTCCGGAAGTTAAATTGATTGCATACAAGTCACTAGTGCGTCCTCACTTAGAATATTGTTGTTCTGTATGGGGTACCCAACAAAAGGGATTAATGGAGGCATTAGAGATGATCCAAAGAATAGCAGCCCGATTCGTGACAGGTATATGTAGTTGGAGGGAAAGCGTAAGTGCGCTGTTGAAGGAGTTAGGTTGGGAAGACCTCGAGCACCGAAGGCGTTGCTTTCAACAGAAGCTAATTAAAAAATTCTCGACTGACGTATTTCGGAACGACAGTAAACAAATATTGCTACCAGCAACATTCATATCTCTGAATGACCGCGAAAATAAGATAAGAGAAATAAGGGCCAGAACCGATTCATTTCTGTACTCATTTTTTCCACTAGCGATTAGGGAGTGGAATAGAAAGGATTTACCGGGCGAGTAAACGTAAAATCTGACAGGAGTAGCTTTCGATTAAACACTCCGGACATCCTGATCTGAGTTTCCCATAGTTTCCCTAGATCGCTCCAGGCGAATGCTGTGATGTTTCCTCACAATAGCCCAAGGGCGCCTCCTGCCATATCCCGTACATCCCTTCCAAACCATTACCTTTCCGGATAGGTGCAATGCACCCTCAACCACACACTTTTAGTGAATCGCGGAGTAATAGTACTATCATAAAGTTAGGCACCTTCTGTGGGACAAGTATATTCCAATTACAGCCAAAATATCACTGTATAATTCATAGTTCTTACCCATTACAACGCACAGCCTGGAAGTATGTACCACTACCAGCAGAGATGAAAACTGACTCCAGGCGGCCGAGATGAAGTTCCTGAGATCAATGGTACAGAAAACTAGAAGAGACAAGGTCAGAAATGAAATGATCCGTAAACAGATCCCAGTCAATGAAACCCTTCGCGAAAAAATTGCCAAACCAAGATTGCGATGCCTGTACATGTCAAGCGGATGTGCCCAACAAGAACAGCGAGGAAATGGCTGCAAAAAGAACTGAAGGATAAAAGACCAAGAGGCTGGCCCGGAAGGAGATGGATTGATCTCGTGAAACTGGACCTGCAGGAGAATGGTGCGTCATGGTCTGGAATCCAAGAAGAGGAAACATACTTGGACAGGCAAAGGTGGCGAGCGCTCTTACACCGCATCCGGGAAATTGGAGACAGATGAAGATGAGGACGATGTACTATAGCCCGTTCAGTTAACAGAGGCGGCTCAGTGTCTATCTGCTCTATCCCCAATCCGCTTCCCTCACCCCTACATGCGAAGAGGAAATTTACCTGGAGACTGGGGTCAGCTCGGAGAGGTAGGAAAGGAAGGAGTGGTGAAGTGATGAGCGATGCCAGGGGAACATGACTTTGAGGCGTCATTTCAGAATGAACAGGATATAGGTTGTTATTTTCAATTAAAACGGTTCCTTCGGATTGGTCTCCATATCACGATAATTTTCTCAGATCCATACACATAATATGATTTTAGGATGTTTATTAGAATCACACGATGCGTAACGATTTTCTTTGAGAAACCTTTTTCGGTGTAATATGTTTTTAACTACACCGGTCATATTCATTAACTTGATCTCCTGGTTAAGATACAAAGAAAATCATGAGTTATGCTTCACAGGGAAATACAAAGACAGGGAAGTAAGGCAGATAATAATTAGACTATACAACGATGGTTGTTGGAATTTTTTAGTTTGGCAGTCATCAAGACGCAGTTGAATTTAGTTTGATTTAACTGCGATGGAGTATATAAGTTGGTGGCTAAATTTCAATAAACACTTACCTTCCCACTTCATAATTACTTATTTATGAATTATAGATAAGCTGTCAAGAGTTTTGCTTGGTAATTTATTCAAGTCAGTGACTTCCTTACTCAACATTAAAATTTTATCACTGGTTTACGCCAGACGTCAAATGCCAGCTTGTGACCCTGGTCGTCTTTTCGTTTTCACATGGTTCTCCTTACTCTGCAGCAAATATTTTACCAATCCTTAATCACTTTCAGTACACTCTTAACCCGTCCTTTCCAACAAATGAAGAATTTTGAAACTTTTTCCTCCTTCTTTCGTAATGTGTCCTGCCCAAGTGAGATTACAATCAAATGTTATTCCAAGATATTTTCACCTAAGGTCTTTTAAAATAACCGATTCCCCCACATTGTAACTAAAAAATTTATTTTTTACATGTGTACCTAATACACATACCTGTCTGTGCTTCCATATAAAATGTAACACCCACCTGCGAACCGAACAATTCCTGACTTGAAGAACACGTTAGGATCAAAGTTCACAGATGGATGCGCTAATTGAAGAGTCGACATATTAGCATTTAAATCAAAATTCAGTCATGTAAAATAGTAACTGATATTTCAGAAGAAATCTAGCTTTTGCTAGGCCAGTATCAAAAATACTAACTTTTACAATACAAGAAAACTCAAACACTAAAACGCTTCACTTAAACATTTAACCGATTTACAATTGAACTATTCACTTGCTTTTCTTAAGATTATTACATAATTTTAAGTTAAACAATAAAAGAAGCTATAGAAAAGTATTGGAAATTTGTGCTAGTTCGCGGATAATCTTTAGCATAAATGTTTCTTGAATTTCCATGGTTCTTTAGAATAAAATAACACTGCAGCAGAAATTTTGACAATTGCGGCTGTAGTAAAAGAAATTAATTCTGTTATTTAAAATGTAAAATTATAACTGATTGTCGAAGCAAGAACGTTATCAAAACCGGAATAACACTTGAGAAAATAATCTTCGTCAAAAAGAGTAATCTTTTGTTTCAAAAAATTACCAAAGGACTTGTATGAACCTCATAAACCTGTTTGTCTGGAACACACTGCATTCAGATTTTTTTATTATTATTTACTGCACTTCGACATCGACTTCATTAACAGGAGAAAAAAGAGAGCATAGAACGGGAGGGTATTGGATGGGCCTTTTGAAGATACTATATCGGCATTCACCTGGAATGATTTGGGGAAACCAGGAAAAACCGAAATGTGAATGGCCGAACTGGGATTCGAACCCGCGTTTTTCCGATGTCAGGCTCAAGTGATACTGCACACCCACCATGCTTGGTACTGCTTTACGAAAGTGTTGATTTGTCCTCGGAAATACCGAAAAGAAGACAAATTGGAACATCTGAAATGTGTTACTAAAAAAGGATGTTGAAAATTAAGTTGAGAAATAAAGTAAGAAATGAACACCTTTTTAAAACGATGGGTGAGAAAATAGTTTCTTGAGATAGTAGTACAGAAAGAAGGTATGGTAAGACTTTTAGAGGACTAGGGAGATTATGTGAAGCAGTTATTTGGTGATGTAGGTCGTAATGAGTACCTAGAAACGAAGAATTTAGCTTACATTACAAGAATCAAACAATTCCAGTAACTTATGACAAAATAAAACTACCGTGGTGTCCGACAGGTGATCGCATTGAGTCTGTCGCTGTCAGGTCTGGCCTAGCAACACTCAGACGCCATGAGAGACTGTTACGTCACTGCTCATTTGTCCGAGTGCCGCTGAGACAAAGTGCCAGGTCATGCTCCGAAAACAGCGCCTTGCAATGTAGATCCGGCGGACAGATAAGTCTTTTTACTTTCCTTTCTCATACTGCAGTGGGGCCTCCTCCATTTGTGTATGCTGAATAAATGATGTACTTATGATCGACTTCCACAGCACTACAGTGAATCGATGCGTCCACAGTATACACAACATCTTCCTCGGTTTATTGATTATCCTAATTCTTTTCCAATAAGGTTGTGTTTCTGGCGGCTACATGGACTACATTTTTTTTCCTTTTAATAGAGGTGTTTAGTGTGTTAGTACATGGGGGATCGACGCAGCATTAAGCTTTTCTCCATAAATATTTACAACAACAACAACAAAAGATATTATCACTGATCGTTTCTCTAGGATGATAGTACCAATGATTTGTATTAATCAGACATCACATTAGTATACACTATCTTGGAAACACGGGTTCATCAAAGTATGTATTACTCGACAGCAATAAATTGGAATGGGTAGAGAGGTTTTTATATTTGGGAAGCAAGGCGACTATCAACGAAGATATGGAGGAAGAAATAGGGCAGATGAAAAGGAAGAGTGTGATAGGAAACGTGTAAATGAAATAATCAGTCCAAGAAGAATCACTTTCAAGGGTTTTTTTATCCAAAGACATCGGACTTCATACAAAGATACTATGTACAAATGTAAACAAATGCTCCAGCGATTATAACTTGCAACACCTTCAAAACTAAACTTTTAAATACTAAAACTCAAATAACTCGTCTCTGCCGATTGCTTATATAGGTTAGTATTTGTTGTTTAATAATACGCCATTACAACTGTTGGATATTGTTTTTATTTATCCAACAGTTGTAATAGCGTATTATTAAACAACAAATACTAATTTATCAAGCAACTGTAGAAGAAAATGGCCTACAATAATCAAAAAAATAGCTTATATAGGTGTTACAGAAAATTCCAGAATAATTCAAACACTTCCGACTGACGTTTCTCGAATTCTAACAATACTTAAACAATTAAAATCATATTAAAACAATCAGAATTAATACAAAATCATTACGAAACGCACGCAAAAATGAAAATTAAAGATATTTACACACAGAATTATTAACATAAATCAGTCCAAACCATCGCAAATTGTCCTCTAAAAATCGTAGCTCGCATAACTACAAACTTTTAATCAGTGCTTCATGCATAGTATTGTCCTTGAACAAATTAAATAATATTCACATAGTTTCTTTCCATAAAAAAATATTCATTTACACAACTTCACAATTAATTGCAAGAAAAATATACAAAACCATATTTAATCAACTCCCATCTTGCTACAAATAATTCTTTTAAAATACAATTTCACTAAAGTTCTGGGTATGAGGGCCGTGATAAGTGGACAATTATATCATCAGATAAAAGATATAATCTGGAAGTGGACGTAGGCCTAGTCAAACTTTTGTTCTATGAAGTATATTAACAGCCAATACTGACTTATGTCTCTGAAACCTGGATAAGGAGAGATATTAGCAAGTTACAGGCGGCAGAAATAACGTTTCTGAGAGGGATAGAGAACCTCACAAGAAAAGATAAAAACAGAAGTGAAAACATCAGGGAGAGACTACAAGTTGAAACATTGGAAAAGATGCTAATAAAGAAACAATTTCAGTGGTTGGGGCATGTTATTAGGTTGAAGGAGGGGAAAATTCCGAAGTTAATACTCTTGAACTAGGGAAGGGAAGAGGACCAAATGGAAGACCACGGGCTAGATGGATGAACCAAGTGAAGAAAGACGTACGGGAGAAGGGAGTTGTTTGGAGACACGTGATGGAGGACAAATCTTGGAGTGACCGTCAGACTTGGAAGAGGACCTGCTGGACGACCCGCAAAAGCGGAAACGTCTATCAACGATGATGATATACGGACAACGCAAATAATTGCTCTTTAATTGTTTATTTCAATATTAGCGTCATATTGTCTATAAGTATTGACTGACAAAGTTTTATTTTCTTACCATGAAAAAATACCACCGTTGTGTACCTGTGCCATTAGCAGAGCTCCCATTAGTCAATATTTCTCTTGATAAATTCGATACAAACATGATTTACGTGTATTTATAGTTCAAAAATTATTTTACAACTATATTCAGACACGGAAACAATTAAAATACGCGTTTATATGAAACTTGGGCGGTACACAATTTGTCCTGTCTGTTTACCGATGAGGTAGTTCAAAACAAGCATGCACACGAAAAATAAAACTGTCTCCAAGTTATTATGAAACGTGAATTCTCTTCCTAAAGAACGATGAATATGATCAGAACATTCAACTCCTCTTCAGTGGCTAGGATAATTATAAAATTAGTGGATAATAGGCAAATCTATGACAACACAAGCGCCGCAGAAAAATCATGTATTTGAAAAGTGTTTAAATCAGCAACAATGTATACAATTCGGCTTATGAATAAATAAATAAAAAAAATCCCAAAAGTTGAAAACGGAATACCAAATGCTATTGACTTTTTATTTAGTTTCCATGTTAAAGGCGGCCCTAACGATAAAATTTCAAATTTAATTGCAATATTTTCAATGAATTTGGAGACGATGAAACATATTTTTGAGACGGAATCGTTGAATTGTGAGAACTTATTTAGGGTAAGTAATTGCATATTATGGAAAAAATGTAATGGCTGAGATGTAGCCTTATTCTAATAAGAAAGCAATTTCACACATGGAATGAGTGTGCCACCGCTGCTGCTGATATCTGTACGCGGCGCAGAGCTGATCCAATGGAGTTGATGAGGGCGTGGCAGGCCGAGGCGCCTGCGCACTGCATCATGGGAGGGGCGCCACGTATGGCGACCGACTTCAGGACGGGAGCGCGCATCTATTCCCGTACAGAAACATATGAATATTTATTATTGTTAGAATATCATAATAGAAATTTGGATCATGTTTTGACGTGAGATGTTTATGTCTCATTGGTATTATTGGAGTTTATTAGCTCATCATTTTCGTAAGTTAGAGAGAAATAAGTTATCTGGTTAAAAAAAACCCACGCAAATGATGCTAATGGTTCCAAAAAGTTTGAGCTGTTCTTACGGAGACTTGACTGTAAATTATTTGCTTATATCCCTTTGTAGCATTTAGTCATAACGACAATCATCAACCTTGTGTAGTGTTTATTTAAACAATAGTATTTAAAGTGTGTCGACAACAGAATACTCTAATGAAGTCTCAACTATCAGATGCGCCAGGTAAAAAGGTATAAAAATGAGTAGTAATATAACTGCGGCATCAGAGGCGAAATACATAACCAATTAAATAAAAAACCTTTCACCAGGTCATTACGACCAAACGGAATTATTATACTGCTACATCAGTTTTGACTGAGCTTTTCATTTTTCATTTCAGCCAACAAATATGGAAGTCAAAGAGCAGATAAAAAAATTTCCGCAACAAAATAAGTATAAGTGACCTCGAGACCTGCGGCAGAATGAGCCAAGAATATTAAAACAAAATAAAACTTTCAATAAGGGAGCGTCCAGAAACTACGAAGCTTCATTTTGACAACCTGTGATCTTCTCCTCCCCCTCCCCCTCTCGTAGCATGACCCGTATTTTAACTCTGCACCCCCTCTCCCGCTGCGTAGTAAGTAGCTTTTTCCCCTATATATTCCAAAAGACATTTCTTCCTGTTTTCTTTTGTCAGACTATCGTGAACTACATACGGAGGTAGTTAAATGACGGAAATAAATATTCACATGCTTTAACTGTGACAAATAATATGAATGGACCGAACATGGTGGTGTAACGGTTAGCGTTCTGGCCTCGCATTCGGGAGGACGGCTGTTCGAATCCCCGTCAGGGCATCCAGATTCGGCTTTTCCGTGGTTTCCCAAATCACTCCAGGTGAATGCCGCGATGCTTCCTTCAAAGAGCCATGGCCGAATTCTTTCCCATTCCTTGCCCCCCATCCTTTCCCGTCTCTAAAGACCTCGCTGTTAAGAGAAGTTAAGCAGTTTAAAAAAAATATGAATGACAAGCTACGTGGTCCCTTCCCCCAAGACCAATTCACGTAATTTATGGACGCTCCATAAGAGTTAACTGGTCGCCTCATAACTTTACTAACTCAACATATAAACCTTGTCTGATATTTATTAAAGTTTGAGAGTGTGAGAGAATCAGCTAAAATTTGAACTTCAATGGTGATGGAATAACCTGGACTAAAATGAAAACTGACAATCTGGGCAGTTCTATCATTACCGTGGTGCCACAATTTGATGTTTAATTCTTGTATAAATTGACGAAACAAATAAAAAATAAATGTTTTTTTTTTATATATCTCCCTTAGTTTTCGAGATATAGCATGTCATAAATCAGTTATATGTATAGTTCCTTGTGCCTTTAGTGACCTTTCTTCTAGTCCAGGCCGTATTTCAACCGAACAACAACCACTAGGAACAAAATAAAATACCTACAGTGCATTTCCAATTTCCACCGTGTAGATATAGTGTTGTGTTTTTTCTTTTTTCTGCTGGTCCAGGCCAGTTCTCACCCTAACCTCCTCACTTTCTCACTTTAGAGATACAATATCTCGAGAACTATGCGAGGTATCAAAAAAATTCTTTAATTTTAATTTGTTTCGCCGAGTTACATCAGAATTCATCATCAAATTGCAGCGCCATGGTTATCGTAGAATCACCACATTCCGTCTCAAAGTATCCAAACCACCCCATTTTAGAACTGTGCTCCTAAATCACGTTAAGTTTAGCACCGGAAACCAATGTAGCTCAGTACGCATGAATCTTTTCGGACGAATAAAAATGGTGTATGGATAAATCAACGCCAACTAGACCGGGCAACGCTGGGAACTCCGCTAGTAGGAAATATTATGGAAGTGGTAAGATCGTAATTTGCTACAAAAGAAATGTTTCTTTCGGTATTCATTAAATTTATGCAGAAAAATGCCCAGGAATGTGGTGGAAGAGATAAGTTCTAGTTCTCAGAATACCTCGACGCAGAGTTGAAGAATATGACCTTACTGCTACGTGACGGAAACTCACAGTGTTGTAGGTTGTCCTAGAAGGATACTACTCAACCGCTACTTAAGTAGCTGCTCACGTTTTACTTTGCACTCCAGAGTGAAACTGAAAATAGCACTACTTGAAATCTGGATGGAACACAGTCGTCATTTTGGCAGATATTTGCTAACAGCTGTTTCTTTACTCACACCGACAGCTGCTTGCCAGCGAGGCACGGGAGGACAAATGTCAAGGGCGGGCCTTGCTCAGTGGATACGCTGATGCTCTGCTTCAATGCTACAAACACCTGATTTCAGTATTTGATGCCTATGTGAATTCTTTCTTCTTTCGAATCCTTAGAAAATGTAAAGCACAGAGCTGAGATTAGTTTCGGTGCAAAGCTCACTCCACAATCATACCTTTCTGTGAATTGCATAGAATGGATATAGATGTAGCAGTCTTCGCTCTATGAATGATTTGCTAAGTGAGACAAATCGCGTAGAAACTATAGGATGTTAGTTTATGTGAGACTGTGAAATGGCACTTAGTCTGGCAGTTGATTAACAATGATCGAAAAACTACGTGATGAAAGGCAATCTTCCCTGTAGATCGAGGCAACAGATCTAACTAGCATTATAGTATATACCTCTGAAACTGGTCGAGTAAAGTAACTGGGAGGTTAGACGGAATGAAGTGATGCATACACATCTTGTGAGATAAAGCAAGAATAGATTTTTCCATTTGATGAAGAAGTTCAACATACGCCGGCATACCCTGATGAAATACCGGTGAACTCTATGTTCTTAAAATAGCGTAATAACTTAACAGAAATATTGCCACTGTTATCTTAAGTTTCATTACGTTGATGAAGATAACAAACAAACATGAATATTTAATAATATTTTAACAAATAAATATATAAACAAAAAGGTGTTAAGTGTATCAGTTTTGCATTCTGCAAGTTATAAATTCTAATACCGTCCACCCATTTATATTTTGGTTTCACGTGATTTCAAAAAACCATTCCAGACCAATTCCTGGTACCGACTTCCATCAGCGACCAAAGAAGGACGCCAATGATGAACGATTTTATAACACAAATACGTTGTTTCAAAGCCTAGATAAAATAACAGTAAAGGTAAATAAATCTTTAAAAAAATGGGAGAAGTATGCTCGTCTCATAGAATCACTGTAATATTAACAACAAAGAACGTATCCAGCATTACGCCGTATTGCAAAAGAAATAAACAAACCTTTTTGCTTTGTTCTCGTTTATGTTAATTTTCGCTAGTTGTTCGGATGAAACACAGTCTCGCGAATGCAGGCCTACACCACGCGTCAATGCAGATGCGCCGGAAGTCCATTTAAAAGGCCCAACAAGAAATTATGCAGTAGCGCATTCACCTGCCGCGGGGCAGCTGACCAACAAACGAGTTTGTTTTGAAGTTAAGACGTAATTTGGGACCTCAGCACGCTCTGGTTGGAATATCTCAACTCGAAGAGCTAGAGGACTTAAGATACACGCACAATGTTACAACAGTGAAAAGGTGTGTAGTGTTAAATTAATGTCAGATATTATCCTGACAGTGAATTATAATGATATTAACTGCCGTACGTCCACTAATCTTGTATCACGTCTCCATATCAGGTTGATCCAGTTTACGCTGAAACAGGATCGTCTTAACAACTCATTTTATATTTATTATGTTTTATGACTATTCTGTGTGGTGACTATCAGGAGAATTTTTTTCTACCTTCAGTCAAATAACGCTACGTAGCCTATATCATTTCTTAAACATATTTTATTTCATTCGAAAAACTTTGTTTCTATTGTTTTAAATACTTTAGTTATTCTCACAGCAAGTTTATTGTTTTAAAAAGATTAGAAGGTCTTTCATGACAAACATCTTGGAATAATAGATGATGAAAAAGGATATCTTGTGTCAGTAGAATTTTCCATTTCGATTCTTCCAGCTAAGGAATAAGCGCTAAGCGCATGATCGGTCATGAGAATGACTGATTGGTATATCTGATCAGCTATTCTCATAGGTGGGCACAGTTAATCGAAAAGTTAACTTCGTTAATAGTTAAAGCGTTACATTTTTTCAAATTTAATGCAAGCTAAAGTTAACCGTTAAAAGTTAACCATCCAAAAGTGGAACTGATGTTTAATTTTGCAATAGGTATTACTGCAAGCAGTGCCAAGGTGCTATGTACCGTGATGTGAATCAATCAAACGTCTACCCAATGTCCTTCTGGAAATAAAGTTTTTACTTCAACGTTTTAATCAGTTTCTCAAACGTATCGGATTCTTCAACATGTAGTGGAATCGTGTTAGCAACGAAAAGGTTTACGATACATCGGTCCACACCAGCTTGGAATACGACGGTGCCGGTAGTTACGATGCCAAGTATTTCATTTTTGGATATGTGATTCCTCTTCGTATGTTGTTTAAGATTATTTAGGCTAGACATGTGATTCTTGATTGTAGAAAGTTTAGGCAAACACAGATTGCATTCATATACCAATTTTTCTCCCAGTCGTGATTTAAGTGCAATATAATCGCATTAATGTGGTCAAGGATTTTTAATATTCTCGTTGCTATTGTTAGCGTTCCTGCTTTCGCTAACTTATTCAAGAGTTCAGTTTCCATGACACAACCATGTAACGAATGTCAATTTAATTTTTTTCACAAACGAAGACCAAACCAAAACCAACTAAAAAGTGACATTTTCCTAGCAGTAAAAAAAAGTTATTTCATAAAAATATCAAAATCAATCACCGATCGAATTAGAAACGAGTGGTGAGCTCCGATTTGCAGGTGTAAAATAGAAACGCTCCAAAACTCTAGCTTTCCTGCTAACACCCACGCCATGCTTAGCGTAACAGTTGCATATGCGTCACACTTATCCTTCGTTTTACCTAATTCGTTCGCCATACGACTCGCCCAACGTTCGACCGTAGCGTGGCGCGCAATTCAAGCAAACCAAATACATCAACCACAAGTTTAACGGACTAAAGTTAACGGTAGTTCAATTTAACGGAAGTTAAAAGGACCGTTGACGATTTTTTAGGTAACTAAAAACTTAAATTTTTGCAATTTTTTAATTTCGTTAGTTAACTATTTAACAGATTAACGGTTTTCTGCCCAGCTGTGGCTCTTCTACACCATCTAGGCGCGTGGTGCCTGTTCAGCAATATTCAGCAGACACGGTAGACACACCATCTCTCTCACACATGCCATCAGAGTGATGTCACCCCATTTGTGCAATAATTATCTAAATTCAAGCAATTCAGTGTTACCTGGTACCTTGGCAAAGCTCGGGTTAATGGTTGTTGTCTCTCTTTGATATATGAAGATAAACGAATTATAACTACAGATAATTTGACTTTGGTAAAAAAAATATGTTTATGTAACAACTGTTTTCATTTCAACTGACGCATCTATTTTCTTGCGTAGGTAGACCACTCAGATCATAAGAATGCTTTTTCAGTTGATACTAAAGATCAGTAGAGAATATGATAAGTGTCTGGTGTCATATACTGACGCAAGAAAATAAAAATACATCAGAAGTCTTCTGCTTACTACTAGGAAGAATAGGCCCCACACTTTGGTCGCATACAATTGGTGACAAAAATTGGATTAATAAGGAGCCAACAAAGTGTGTACTTGGTGATAAAGAAGTTAGAAAAACAGGCGTCAGACTTTTGAATCAGAATATCATTGTTTCGAGTCTAGAACAAGGCGGTATTTAATTAACCTAGATTTACAAAGTTAATGCCTTCAAATTAAAGTTGCTAAAGCAGACATTAAATAAGCAGGTCTCATGTTCCAAAATAGTCGCTCATATTCAACAAGGATTCCTTCTGAAAAAAAAATGAAAAAAAAAATGCACCAATCACTTTTCAAAAGTTAATGGATGGATTTTTAGGAGGACAAGTACCACTTTCCACATTAGTTTATATGGACGATATTCTAAGGATATTAACGAACATGTAAATGGATTAAGACGTGTGTTTTAACGATTGTAGTAGGTGAATTTATCATTTTCGCTTGAAAAACACAATTTTTTATTTTCATAATTAGAATACTTGGATCATTATATTTCTAGCGAATGAGTTAAGCCATTCCACGTTTAGTGAAATTAGTGTCTAATACCCATAGTGAAAAAAAAGCCACAAAATTCAGATGGTCATTTTAAAAAAAAAAAAATAATTTCCAAATACCAACTACTGTGCCACAGAACGTGAACTTTAAGCAGTTAGTAGGAATGTTTAAATTTTTCGTTATTACCTTTATGGAACAAAATTCGCCATAGTAACGGATCATTCAGCACTAAAACGAATTTTAGGTTTAGAAGACTCTTCTAGTAGGATAATGCGTTGGACTTAGACATGGTTCACAAGAGGCAAAATGACATGGACCCGCGGGAGGATTAAGTAGAAAAGTTCAAACAGTATCTATCCTATGTAAGACTGGAGATTTTCTCGGCGTTGTAAATGAATAAAATTTTCTCGGGTAGCTAGCCGAGTTAGTACATCGTTTGACCACGACGTTTCGGCGGTCACAATCTCTGCCGCCATTGTCAAGTGACTGACAATGGCGGCAGAGATTGTGACCGCCGAAACGTCGAGGTCAAACGATGTACTAACTCGGCTAGCTACCCGAGAAAATTTTATTCAGTATCTATCCTTATTAATATAGTTACCGATCGCTCAAGCAAAAGACGACCAATGAAGTAAGTGAAGATAAAAATACTGATATAATATTTGGGATTTATTGCCATCCTAATTAATTTCAGCTCACAACTAAAGAGTTCATGTCAGCAAACGGAGAAATCCATTAGATGTTATCTATGGTCGCGAAGTTGGTCTCGCCTTTTCAACAACCTAAAACCACGAATGGTGTGGAAAACTGTGAAGTACGTAGTTTAGTATTTAAATTAAAGATGATTTGATCAAAGGTTCGCAGAAATAATAACATATAAGTTTTGTCACAAGCCAAGCAGTATTACAAAACATCGAAACTACAAGAGATTGGTACAGAGAATTAGTATTGTTAAGTACATCTGTCTAATGTCGGATCTAGGAATCTTCCGAGCGGGGGTAAACACTGTGAGATCGTCGCCCCTTCGAACATAATTTTTGCAATGTATATATATATGTGTGTGTAGATAAATGTCGCCGCGACGTAAATTTGCCGCGATTTTGAAGCCCGGGACAAGTGCCCTAGGTTAGCTCCTCCCAGCGCAAGATCCGGCGTTGAAGGTAAGCCCAAACGCGTAAATTCGATCACAATCTGGAAAGGAGCATGTGAACTCATAGAAATTATTTCACTGGTTGCAGTAGAAATTAAATTATCAAATCGATTGTTAGCCATTCATAAATGTCGAGGCAGATTTTGTAATTAGAACAAGAAGCACGTCATCAGTTTCGATAAACACATTGCGAGCAAAACAAAACATTTTGAATAGCAAAACAAACTCTAAAGTCAGTAGTATCGCAAAACCCGAATTCATGCAAGCGCGTTACATGGTAAAACTCCAATTCAACCAGCTCAGAATCTGATAATCGTTCTTAAGGAACACATTCATTTTAATTAAAGCAGTCTGCATGAAAAAATATGAGTCCAAAACCCATATCAAGGAAACATAACGTTTTCTGTCTACGAGAAGAACGCCCACTGTTAAAGCTATAAGAAATGAAATATCCATCATACCCAGATAAATTGTTCAAAAAATAGGTATGCACTTTTTTGTACTGCAAATTGCAGTCACTGAGTTCAGCAACTGGAAATGCACCCATCATAAGGTGACCCTCTACACAGCAGATGGAAATAACAGTATGAATGTGAATATTATCCGATCAAGTGATTCTGTACTGCCACGTTCTTGCATTTCACTGTATTTTGTCATTGTTTTCTACCTCATATAGACACCATACAAATCAGCCAGCAGATACTTGCACATTTTGGTTATAAATTAGACACTGGAATAAATTAACATGGGAAATGGTAATAATTTACCATCAACGCTGAAAGAATTAAAATTCGTAGAGAGAAAAAGCAGGCGGGTACGGGAAACGGGAAAAATAGGTGAATAGGGATTTTTGCCACAGGAGCGTGTGCTCCATTGCAATTAAAGTAAATTAAACACGATTTTCGTGTCCCGACGCTTATAGAAATAGTCCTCATGATACACTGCACAGAAGAATTAGTTTCTACCCAAAAAGCTACAACGAACACGTGAAGTCTTCTACCACGTACTTCGACCTGGTGGAATGAAATATGAAATAATAGTGATGTAGGGTATCATAAATTAAATCCCACTAAATTTGGTAACAGCTATATCAGGAGAATTGGTAGATTTAACAAAGCTCCAAAGAAAAACTGTGATAGGCTGGCAGTACTTTTGTAAGGCGTAATGATAAACTGTAGAAAGAGAAAAAAATTAAACTGGAAGAGAACTCACAGGCTACGTTTAACTCCCCCACACCAGACTTAAGTTTATAAAGCTGTCACAGGGAACGAGAGATATGCGATAAACATAAAATCCCTCAAAATACTCTAAACTAATATAATAGGAAGCTAATTATAACGAATATGTAAAATAATAAAGCATATTATATTCGCTCACATATTTTTTAGCAAGGAAATATTGGTAAAAATGTGAGGGTGAGAAGGGTCGGAAGTAAAGCAACGCAGAATTATTTGTAATTTTTTAAATTAAAATTATGGAAAATTTATCAGCAGATTACTAAAACAGTCAAAAATTGAATCCGTTTAGTAATCAGCCACTTAAACCGGAAATAATAATAGTGGAAAATAAACTGATAGGTCGCATTTTAACATTGTTGTATATAAATTAAGATACATAAATAAAGGCAAACGGAAAAAATTTTAAGGAATTTTTTTTTATGTTTCCAAATTTGCCCGCCTGTGCCAAAAATGAAACATTCCAAAGGAAACTGGAATCTAAAAGAAGGAAAGTCACGGAAAAGTTCTTTTGAGACGCAAATCGACGATCTGAGGGCAAGCATGACTCAGAAACTACTTCGGCCTCGGCAACCTGTTCCTGGTGAGGCATCTTACCTTACCAGAATGTTGTCACGACGGCCAAATTGCTCTGCTCGGCGCTTAACAAGAATTTGCAGACAGTTAGAAGAGGAATGAGGGATGAGGGAACCCTATACGGGAGTGTTGCACCCACGTCAGCTAAACTGCGTTGAGGCAGTCTCCCCTGTTAGGGGGCATCCACAAATTACGTGAGGTGTTTTTCCGGATTTCTGGACCCCCCCTCCCCCCTGGTGAGATTTCGTGAGATCTGGCCGGACCCCCCCCCCCCCCCTCTGGTGAGATCTGGTCCGTGAGAACCCCCCCTAGAAATCGCCCTGGAAACTTTTGTAGACCATTTTTTTTTTTTTAGGTCACACCCTAACCGAAATACCCTCTTAAAATCGACTTTGCCGCAAATTGTAGACCTTTTTTTTTTGCTCTATTGTCCCCAAATTTTTCGCAAAATCTCACGTGAGATTTCCGTAGACCCCCCCCCCTCCCCCTTGGTGAGATCTGGTGAGATTTCGCCGGACCCCCCCCTCCCCTATTTCACCTCACGTAATTTATGGATGCCCCCTTAGGCCAGTGCATGCAACAGCATACCCCGCGTGTTACCAAAAGCCAGCCGAACACTTTGATAACTACCATTAAGATTCTGCTGTCCTCCCACTCCAGGTTAGCGGTGCTGGAGCGGAATTAGTGCTACCAGAATCTCAGTGAGAACATGATGTAAACTTATCAACAATAAACTTACGCAGGTGCCTTTGTTGTAATAATAAAGAACTACAAGAGAGAAATTGTAACCTGTCGACACAGGTTTGGTATATAAAGCACATTATCACCAGCAAAAACAGTTTTTAGAAAAGGAGATAAACATCTTATGCAAACACTGATCAAGGCTTTATAAAGAATTGTAAACAAAAGTATTAAGAAAGTCCAGGCTACCTAGAAGTGCAGGTATGATTGGAATGCTGCAAAGAAGCAAAACTGAAGCATTTGCAACCTGGGAACATACAAGGTTGTTGAAATTAAGTAAGGAGATAAAGGACGAAGTAAATACTTTCTGAAAACGATTGATGAATGTTACTAAAAGAAAGTACCGCCTGATGACCCTTTCTCTAAGAAATGCAAACAACAGATTGTGGAAGAACTCCATAGTGAGGAGTAGTGTCAAATAAGGAGATAGTCCAAATTATCGTTCACTTCCAGTTCGGTATTTTTCGGTAGAAATGTTTCCGGAAACCGTTCTGAAACCTGTAGGAGTCCGTATTGTATTCAACTTCAGAGACCATCAGTGTTTGTGTGAACCCCAATGACTTAAGTTCTGTTTGCTGAGAACTCGACATAAACGATGAAGAATTTATAAAATTGCTGAGGAAAAATGTTGTATTGTGTGGATTTAAAAACATTAAGTATATTGCAAATAATTGAAACGGAAACACTGAACGAACATCTGACAGCTGATTCACTTATTATTATTTCTGTATCTTCCCTTTGCGCAATTTCATCTTGAAAAATTGCAAAGTCATAATTTTCTGTTTCTTTCTAAAGAATTCTTTTACTCCTGGGGTAATACGGCTCGTCGACGCGTTGATGTCAGTGTCATTGGAGCAAAGGTAGGAACGGGAAGGCATTCGGCCATGGCCCTTTGAAATGATTTCAGGAAATCATCAAGATGAACAAATCGACGACTGAACCAGCTTTCTCCCACTTACTTCGGGCTAACCTCTTCATCTCTACATATCCCTTACAACCCACGTTCTCAATTATCTGCTTTATATATTCTAATCTCTATCTTCCTCTACAGTTCTTACCTTCGACTGTTCCCTCCACTAACGAATTAAGCAATCCAGCATGTCTCAAAATATGACCTACCAACCTGTCTCTTCTTTCTGTAAGCATCTTCCACAAACTTCTTTCCTCACCCATTATTTCCAAATCTCGTTCATTTCTTACTTTGACTGTCCATTTAATTTTTAGCATTCTTCTAATGCTTCACATTTCAAATGCTTCAATTTCCTTTCTTTCTGGTATTCCTAAAGTCCATGTTTCGTTACCATAAAATGCAGTGCTCCACACGTAGAATTTTAAAAAGTTTTTTTTTATAATTCTTAGATCAATATTTGAAAATAAAAGATTTCTCTTTTTCATGAATGCTCTTTTTGCTATTGCTATTTTGCTTTTAACATCATTCTTGCTTGGCCATCGGTTGTAATTTTGATTCCCAAGTAGCAAATTCACTTACATCTCCTATTGCATCCGATCCTATTTTTATATTTAATCTACTGTGATTGGTATCATTTCTGCTACTTTTCATCACTTTTATCTTGCTTTGATTTATATTCAGTCCAAAATCATCCTTCAGTATTTTGTTCATGAAACTCAGTAACTTCTCAATACCCTCTGCTCGTTCTGCTAACAAGGCAATGTCATCAGCAAATCGTAGCATACTGATTTTTTTTCTCTGAACACTTATGCCACATGAAAATTTTTCTTTTATTTCCTTTATTGCTTCTTCTACATACAAGCTGAATATTAACGAGGATAGACTACAACCTTGTCTCACACCCTTTTTAACTGATGCATGTATTTTTGTTCAAATCACACTACAATCGAACGGAGCGCATTCTCTAGTGCCACTCGACATGAACGGATTTGACACTCGTCGACGTTTGAGCTAACTTGGTGTCGTCTGTGGCTTCTAATGCTCGGTTTATTTACTCAGTCGGTAGAGACAACATCCCTCCTCATTTCCAAGGTCGTTTGCTTCATTTCTACCTGCGTTCCACCAGTTTTGCATTCACTTTCTCGTTTTATTTTTTGACATTTTCATTTTTAAAGTATCACAATTTATCTAATTGGCTTTCATCAATCTGCAAATTTTCTTAAAATATCCGCTGCAGTGAATTTAATAAGAAGCAATATTATTTCGGCTTAACTATCACGACAAACGATTAGGGTGTGCTCTCTAAAGACATTCGCCATACTCTTTTCACCGTTTAGCTCATCCTTGCTCCCATGGCGTGTGGCTTAGGATTATCATGCCTTGCGTCTTGGGAACGAAAAAGATCGTTGCTGCTCGAGGTGACCCGAAGCATTACGGACGTTCCCGTGAAATGTCTGTAAATCCTCCACCATCAAAGGTTTGTGGAATGACAGATGACAAGCTACAGTAAGCTTCATGCACCCATTCCAACAGCCTATTGTAGCTTATGTTTGTTTTATTAAATTCGTAGTAATGAACATAACGTGTGTGTTTTAATTTTGAAGTAGGAATGTTCAGATTGCAGTTTTCACGAAGTTTATTACGAAGTGAAGTTATGTAACAGCTAGTCTTTTTTTAATTGGATCGAGATTGCTGGGTGGGCGGTAACGCTCCGGTCTCACATTCGGGATGACGCAGGTTCGAATCCGGCCATGGTCTCCCAAAATAACTCCAGGCGAATGCCGGGATGGTTACTTCAAAAGACGTGTCACCAGTCCTTTCCCGTCTCTAATGTCCTCGATGTCAAGGAGGCGTAAAGTCAAAAGCTGAAAGTTCTTTTGAATGGGGATACTTTTCGTCATATATATATATATATATATATATATCTAGTCTCGCTCTAAACGGCTCGATTTTACCCTTTAAATATTCAAACCAGTTGCCGGCATTAGGCAACAGTTTACAAATCTGCCAAATCATTATTTTCTAAAGTCACTCCGCATATCATTAGCATTGCATCTGCAAACAAATAAACCGGAGTTTATTTGTTTAAACATCCTGATTTAAATTTTATATCTATTTTGTTAGTTTCAGCATTATTATAATTACCTTCTCCGACTATTATCCAACGATACAATCCACAAACGCCTTTGCGTTTTATTAAAAAAAAAACTCGCTACTGAACAGTACATTTGTTTAAATAGCCTAATTTATTTTATTAGTTTAAATATTATCACAATTATGTTCTCCAACTTTTATTCAACGACGCTTTCCTCCAACACCTTTTGCGTTTCACCGTTTTCTTATTCAAAAAACTCGCCACTGACGAGTAGGCCTGCATAAGCCACTGCGACAAATGCTACTTACCAGCTTCATTAATTTTTATTGGAAATTATTTTCACTAACCGATAAAATTAAGAATGGAAGAATAACGAAAAAATGAAGAATATCGTATGACGAAAAGCGGATCACTTGAGACAACTCCACTCCAAGCGCCAAGGGAATTGACACTGGGCTCGGAGATCACCCGAACACAAATACTAACCTCGATCGTCTCGAAGCTTGCCACGTCACACACCGTGGGAACAAGCCTTTAACTCACCAATCGCGTCTCTTCGTCGTTTCTCTATTGAACACTGTTCACCCCGTTGCATAGTTTGAGAGTAAGTCATACTGGGACCGAACATGGTGGGTGAACGGTTAACGTTCTGGCCTCGTATTCGGGAGGACGCGGTTTTAAATCCCCGTCGGGGCATCCAGATTTGGGTTTTCCCAAATCACTCTAGGCGAATACCGAGATGCGTCCTTCAAAATGCCATGGTCAGATTCCTCCCCGTCCATTACCCCTGTCCTTTCCCGCATCTGATGACCTCACGTAAAGCCATAAGCCAAAAAAAAAAAAAAAAAAGTTTCTTATTGGACAGTTTCCATGTGGCTCGTAATTTTTTGATGCTACCCAGCTCCGACCGCGGTAGACGGTATATCAAGAACAACATATTAAAGCGTATCCTGATGTAACTATTAGCGTTCGTAGTTACAATTGTCATCCCTGATAGCCTTCCCTGTGGCCTTGATGTTCTACATACCTGAGCTGGGTATGTTATATAACGTGGGACTGCAGCTGTGCACAAGGTCAGCGTGGCGGGCTCTTCACTCTTCCCCAGTTAGGACAGGTGTCAGCAGCGGCCGCCGTCCCTGCTTTCAGATGCAAACGAGCTCAGTTGCTCGCTGCTCCCCTATACGGCTCACAGTGAAGTCACACCCGTCAACCCACTCACGCTAGGTAACCTGTTACTATAAACGCAGTGTTCGTAGCATCATATAACCGTCAAGGGCTGTTTCTTATTTTCTTTACGATAGCTGTCTTTACTACAGCTATCCTGCTGCCCCGTTACGAATCTCTAGCGGGAATACCCGTTTGTTATTCCAGAGAGTTGTATTGTAAACACTAGACGATACTAGCTTATTACATACAATCAGCAATACGATTCAGAGCTTTAAGCAGGGGCGTAGCTACTATTGGGCTAGGCGGTGCAGTGCACCGGGGCCCCTACGCTCAGGGGGCCCCAAGCATACCTCAAGGGGCCCCAAAGCGCATCTCTGGGGGCCCCAAGCGCAGTTTAGAGGGCCCACGAGCCCTCTCGGCAAACTGGCGACCTTTTTTTTAGCTCTACCGGGGGGCCCCAACCACTGCTCAAGGGGCCCCTAAGGACAACTCAAGGGCCCCATCCTCAGCTCAGGGGGCCTATACCAGCACACGAAGCAAAAAAAAGGTCACCCGTCTGGCCTGGGGCCAAAATAAATTTTTTGCACCGGGGCCCTTGTTGACCTAGCTACGCCACTGGCTTTAAGGTATCATGACGTTGGATAGTATACAGCGTAACCTTTTCCACTCCAGATTCTTACCATTCAGTGTTCATTGTGATAACTGCTTTTTTGTAAGTTTTCCTTAATTTTCTTTAAGAATACGCTTTTGAGATCAGAATAAAATGACAACAATAGTACATGCTAACATTAAAAAAGTCAAGAAAACATTCCCAAGTTTCAACTGTTGTAATAAATTATATTACAATTATAGCTTCTTTAGGTAACATGAAGAATGTATAAACTTACATAAAATCTTTCAATAGTTTCAAAGTGTTTCCTGAAGTTATCCATTTTGCGCATCTTGAGCATATAACGCTTTTTACGAGAATATTGTTAAGAAAGCCTTTCTATTGTACTTTTACAATACCATTCGATTAACCGCTCACCTCTTAATGACAATAACTAATATATGATACAATAATGTCATTCCATATTACAAACATTTTCTATACTGTATGAATCTAATTTCAACCGTAAGGAAACGTGACCACTTTTAGACGGGAAACCGTTGATGAGATACAAAAGGTTATCTGTTGCCCATTTTTTTCTTTTATTAAAAAAAGCTTTCTCTAGATAATAGTGGAATTGCTTTAACTTGCTCATGTTATAAGTGTACTCTAACTGTGTTAGTAATATTATTTTTTAAATACATATGAAATGTTAGAAATAGCTACAGCTGTGCTACAAATTTTTACCTGGTTGTCGGTTAAAACTTTCAGAAATTTGTTGAACGAATTTTTATTCAGTGATATAAATTCAGCAGCAGATACTTTATCAAACTGTTTCCCTAATATCTCTAGGTTTTCTCATGTCATTCTCGCTGTTGGACTGTAGGAAACAAGTTATTGCTCTATCTATTGGCGTAACACGTACGTTAGGAAAAATTGTCCAAAAGTGTATACATAGACTGCGTTTTAACTATTTGGGTTTTTTCGCGCTTTACACCTCGCTAACTACGAGGTCATTTGAAATCGTGATGTTGTTTGAGCGTTGCTGAGAAGTGGAAGTCAAATTGGCCATTAACCTTGGTTATTCAGGGAACCATATAGCCAGCATCCTAGCAAACCCATGGACGGAGAACATCTGAATTACAGAACAAGAACTCTTCCGTCGAGCTTCCCGGATGTGAATGAGATTCTTCCGACTTCTGCTACAGCAGTTGTTCCACATCGATAGGTTTAGTAGTTACCGTTCTATTCTGTAAATAAATGCGAACAGTCTGCCGTCTCGGTATCACCTTAAAACAGGTAGTAAACATTGATTGACATTAATTAACGTAGCTATCATATCGATTATTATTATTATAATTGTTTTTTCTCATCAGTTTCTCGACTGATTTGATGTAATCCTCCATCTTCTGATAACCCGAAAAAAATCTCCTCACAGTCAGATATACCTAATTCCTCGATTATCAGCTTTAACCTTTGCATTCTTCTAAAACTATCACCTGTACAAATTAATTAACCAATTCTTCTTCCCTTATCAATTGTTTAAGCATACTATCGTTTCTCATTTGTAAGATCTATACATAAACAGTTTTATTCGCTCATATTTCTAAAATGAATTCATGTGTTATCTTAATTTCAACATACTTTTACAGATCCGTCTTTCAAACGCTTTTGCTTTACTTCTTTGTGGTTCCACCAAAGTTCAGATTTAGCTTCCTTGAAGCTATGTGCTCCATACACGTAATACTCATATTTTTTTCCGAGACCTACATGAACATTTGACATTAAAAGTTTCATCCTTATCAGAAAGGTTCTTGTAGTTAGTACTGATCTGGTTTTGAAATAATCGTTCCATCGTCTATTGCTTTATTTTCACTTCATAAATAATTCTCTTACCTCTTTTACAACCACTCTGGTTTTGATGGTTATTCTCTTGTCACATTTATCATTTACTAAACATACCCTACCATTTCTCTTCCATTTCTTTATAATAGCGTAAAATTGCATTGCATCATATTTTTCATACATTTCAGTAAGTTCCCAAATAACTTTGATATCCGAATATGACGTGAGTAAATAACAAAGTTCCAGTTCTTTCACCTTAGTATACAAGTCTTTCTTTCACTTCCTTCATTGTTTCATTTAGATGTAGAAAGAGTTACCTAATATGAATTCTGTAGTTAGCAGTCCTAGATAGATTGCTACCATGAATTTACACTTTCTGTTCAACAACCCCAGGCGAGAATCTATTAGCATAGCAAGTGGAACCAAAGGGTGCCTGGGATTCTGTAGATAAGGATGTTTATTCGGCAAACAGTCCGGTCTTCCACGGTTCACAATCGCTTCGTTAACTGATAAAAGATTTCCAAGTACTTCGTCTATTTATTTGGTCAGAATATCCCAACTGAATACGACCATAACCACCAGTATACGGTATTTCAAAACTATGAAAATTCTCAAAGAAATATTAAACCACTTAAATACATTTTTTTTGCAGATAAAAGTAAAAGCCTAGGATTTTATATATACTGGTATAGTTCGCTTTTTGTAAATTACCCAGATGTGTCGTCATATATTGTAAGGCTAGCGTATTTATGTTTTTCTGTTAAAGGGTGCTCTTCAAAATGCAGATTAGCAACTTGAAAGTATGAATGTAGAATTATTAACAGCTCTGCTGTATTAGTCTCCTTACTTTAATAAATGATTGTGGGAAGACTACTTGGTTCAAATGGACGGACAGTACCCAATGCAATAGTTTAGCGTTCTGTTGTTGCTCATTGTTTTAAACAAACACTTTCCGAGATTGCAATGAAGGTATAGTAACTTGAACACAAATAACTTTCAAAGTAAAGTTCGTCAAGTTTGTCCTTATTACAGTCGTAAGTCAAATTTCCATCATACGGTTCAGTCCTCATAAGCTTTTTAAAAATCTTGGGTTTATCCGAATTAAAAAGAGTATTAAATGTTTCCTTTTAAAAGTTCAAGTGATATTTATTTTTTAAGTTCACAGCCTCACCCAATGAAATAATGATAGTTGTATACAAGGAAACGTAATACACAATTACAAACAGTTTCTTGACGAAACATGTTGCAGTGCCATGAATCCCCCGCGTTTCAGTTTTAGAGCGTTCTATAAGTCCAAAAGCCAAATGCACACTAGTCATGATTTCATCTGTCTAACTTCACTGCTGCAAGGTTGGCAGCACTACTCTCACGTCAAGATGGAGGTCTCAAGGAACCGTGCTCCCTCAAAATTCGGCGGACTTTATTCTGAGTGAGTCAAGTACGTTCCCACGCAGAAGTGGGAAACACCTGTGTGATTTTGTCGTACACAATGTTTAGTTGTTTCCGGTATCCCGTTTTTAACTGTGATAGCATCATTCACGGACCTCGGTTTTGTTGCTACCGTAGCTCAACGGATCCTCTCTTAACACCTCCCAAACCAGAAAGTAACAGGTTATGTTTCATATTTTACTGATGCAACAACATAACAGCACTGAATATCATCGTATCGCTGTTCATAATCATACACTATGAACAGCAACATTACGGAAGACGGTTATAATGTAATTAATTTCAAGACGGATAATGTTTTATTCTTTAAAAAATAGAATAAAAAAAAAGTTATTAGTTTGCGATTATTTCCAGTATTTATGCTAACATACATCGACCTCTTTCTACAACAGAACGAACTCCAAATGTTGTGTTGAAGTCCACTTAATGATTCAGTCAAGGTAATGAAATTCTCAATCTGACCGTCCATGTTGGTTTAGGCTTTCGTCACCTTACTCAGAATTTCCTATGTTTTCTGGAGGAAAGATGGTGGACGACTTCTACCGGCACTATCACTAACCGACAAATCGCTGCATCTCATGAAAAGCACCATTACCACCCAACTGAAAGCAATGGAAAGAAAAATTGCCGCAGCTGTCATCTCATCACTTGGATTTCACGTTGTTAAAAAATGTAGTACAATAGTTTTTTTATCTAGTCATTATAGTGTAAGTATTAACGTAAAACAAAGTTAAAAATTGAAATAAATCAATTGTAGCGTGCGTTGTTTTTTCATTAGAACCGTACACAGCTGAGGGCAATATTTGGTAACATTAGTTACCTCCAACCGTTTGAAAAGGTTTATTTTCCACACACCGTCAAATTTTAATCACTGTACTGAATTATATCAAATACATCAATCATTTTATGCTTAACTGAACTACTACGATAAAGATAATACAATAACATTAATGACTTATCGCCGTATCATCAGCAACGGATCTGTACTAGAAATTTATACTTAGTTTATAATTACTAAACCGTTTTAGATTTAATTCTAAAATTTACAATGTGCTGCTTATTTTGTACTTACAATATCCATCGGTAATTTTCTAACAAAGCATCTTTCAGTATTTTCACTAAATCTGAGAATCATTTGTCAAGTCACATTATAATTATGTTGTACAGTGAGCCTTCTTTTACTACCCGTTGGAATCTTATGCTGACAGCCCCAACCTATTTTTGATTGGCTGTTACTTTTTCTGTGTGATGGTTTTGCTGTAGAGAAAAGATGTGTCTGTAGTTGTTGATTGTTAGTATTTGAATAAATGTGATTATGTGTATCGGTAGAGGATTATTTTCTAGGAGATATTCGGCGAATGGGGAATAATTACCGTAATTGAGTAGTCTCATGTGTTTTTTTTTTATATTTGATTTGAAACTGTCATCGTATCTGTCATATGTACATCAACATGAATCTTTGGGATGTAAGCAGATATATGCCTGACAATTTATTTGCTTCTAAGTAAGTTTTCGTTTATTTGTGTATTGCACTGTTTGTTCGAAGTGCAATGTTAATGGATTTTTTTGTTGAAAATGTTAATGATTCTATATTTATATTTGTTGGAGCATGTCACCAAGTACCTTTATTCTTATTTTCAGTGTCATTAGTAGTTTGTCTGGTTTCAATTATCTGTGTAGTACGTCTTTTTCTCTGGTGTGTTTCGAGTGGCTGGAGTTATTTTTTGTTTATTTATTTAAGTGAAAACTTCTATAGTTGTTTGAACGGGAGTAAATCTGTGAGTTAACAAGAAGCCACCTGTTGCGCGTCAGATCGCGGCCGTCACGGCTACCTGTTGCGCGTATGATATGCGTGCACGACGGTTATCGCAAAATCTTTATTCAGACCCACAGTTTTTATTCGATTTTGATGGAATCTTGCATAAATATACTTTAAAACATATAGAACACTGTTGAGGTTCGATTTACAGAAACCTAAACCATCTCCTGCTTTTCCCCCTCACCTTAATTCCTGTCACCGCTGTTCATACAAACGCACAGTTTTCAGGAGTTGTGTTTGATGATAAGAGCAACGTCTGGACGTTCCGTGGTAGGCCCCTGAAGAAAGGAATTAGCCTTGTTGCCTCTGACACAATAGCTTGGTACATCTCCTTCGGGAAGATTCGACGAATAGTTTGGTTGTGAATTAAGTTAGATTTTTAGTTTTTGAAATGACAGATTCTCTAGACGCGTTGGGTGATTTTTTGATGGGTAAAATCTTATGAGCTCGCATTACCGACATGCTAATGTTAATAGCATATCTGTTGCGGTCTGGTGGCTCACTGGTTAAGGCGAACGAAAGGTGCCGGGTTCGAATCTCTGTCTCGGCGGGGTTTTTCATAGACCATTAACTTAACCCTCACATCTGGCATAGCTTCCTGTGTAATGTGAAGTACTCCAGAATGCTTCCATGGTTTGGATTCCACGTTAAACTGTAGGTCCTCTATACCTTGTAGGACTACCGGGTTAGGTTAAGGCGGCTAAGACAGAGGAGGAATGCGCAGCCACTAGAAACCCGTCACTAGTTCATTACAACCACAAGGAATTATTTGTTATTATTTAGTCTATCTATAGTTGTAAGTATGACGTGTTGCGCGTAGGATATTAATAGTTTTAAGTTTTTGCTTCTGTCGGCAGTCCCCAATGACTGTTATGTTTTTTTTTTTTTAAGATTGCAGTTTTTTGTGGTATTCTAGCTGGTTTGACGGAAAGTTTATTATCTGGTCTTTTCCTAAATGGTCTGTATTTATGTGAAATGAGTGCCTGTTCGTATTTATTCGTATATGTTTTTATGGTGAGGTCCAAGGCATGCAATGTTGCCTTTGTTTGCCTTCTCTATTCTGAAATGTTTTTTTTATGTAATCTAGGTATAATTTGCTTCTAGTAAAATTCGATTATGCGTTAATCTATTTAACTGATGAAACATGTTATGTCATCAACATAACTCCACAAGCATGTGTAGATTAGCATTTTGGGTAGATTATTTTTTCATTACTTTACTTTTTAATATGATGTAAAAATATTGGACAACGTTCCTAAAACTGTGAATCCCATGGGAAGTCCTTCACACTGTACGTATTGTATGTTATTAAAACTGAAATAATTTTGTGGTGTCAGTAGTTCTAGGGTGATTTTATTTAGTGTCTGTGGCTTTTAAATATTGTTTTGACAGCCTTAAAATTTGTCTGGAATTTTTGAACAGTTTGTTTTATTGAGATATTTATAAACATTTCATCAGTATCAAATGATACCAGTGTTGCTGAGTTTTGAATCGGTATTTATTTTAGCTTTTCAATGTGTTATGATTTTTTTATGTAACTAAGCTTTCATCTAATATTGGCTAAGTATTATACTAGAACTTTCTTAAATTTAATTACTGAAATGTGAGGTTAGTGTATTTTTATTCAGTATTGATAATAGAGGTGTTTATTTAGGTGATGTGCTGCTTTTGTGTTTTAGTGAGAGTGGAATGAATCTTCTTCTTCACCACCTTTTCCCAACATTTTTGGGGTCAGCTGACTCCGACTCATCGCTGGCACAGTCAAATTTGGAGCTACGGTTTTACGGCCGCTTGCGCTCGCTGACTCCAAGCTTTTTATACCTACTCCAGGTCGCACTGAGTATTAATGGAGGATGTGAAGTGTTGTCATCCGTGTGTGAAACTCGCGCTCAGCGCGTATATTTGTTTGTGAAATGCGTAGTTTATTAGGCGGAGATTTGGGCCGTCCCGGTAATCGGCTTGATGGCTGCGGCAAATCGCCTAAAAAACGTAGTTAGTATGGCCGTTACTCGGCCGTTCGGTTCTGCCTCACTGGTTCAGTGTGCGGCGCCACAGCACTGAGCTACTCTGCCAAGTCTGAGAGTCGAATCAATATTGCTCAGCAATTTCTTCAGTTCTTTTTGATATCAACTTGATGGTTTCGATTTTAGTTGTGTAATGTTATTTTTTGTGTATCAAAAATTCTGTTTTACTATTGTGTAGTATCAATTATGATTGGCGGGTTGACTTTGTTTTTTTTTGTTTACTATGTTAATAGCATTGAGTTCTATTTGTAAATCGCTGAGTAAGTTCTTACTGCTTTAGACTATAATATGTTTCAATTCTTTGTTATTAGTTTCCTTGCTAACCCTAAATTTATTATGTTTAGGCCTACTGTTTTCTGTTTATGGCATATGATAAATTCAGCTTCGGCCATAGTTTTTTTAGCAAATTGATATGGTAAATATTACAACTACACAAGTGTTTGTCACTTTCTTGCTACCAAAACTCAATAACCGAGCGTGGTTGATGAGCAGTAACGCTCTGGCCTCGCTAGGACGCGGTTTCATTTCCCTGTCCGGCCATCCAGATTTGGTTTTTCGATGGTTTACCCGAAATACTCCAGGCGAATGCTCCTTCAAAAGGCCGTAGGTGAATTCCTTCCCTTTCCTTGCCCCCCAGTTCCTTCACGCCTCTAATGATCTCGACGTCGACGATACGTAAAGCCAGAAAAAAATCAATATATTTATACAGCAATCCGATGAGTGTAAAGTGAGCCGAAGGTCCGTCACCGCCCCAGCCTAACACTATTCCGAAATTCGCCTGAAGCGATTTGGGGAACCCATGGAAAACCCAAATCTGTATGACCGGACTGAGATTCGAACCCACGTCCTCTCAATTGCGAGGCTAGATCTTTACAACTCACCCAACACGCTTGGTGGTTGATTTCAAAGGCTAGTTATCTTTACGTAATTATATTTAGATATTTTGATTGCTTTCTCTCCTATTGCTAAATTTGATGTTTCCCATAGTTCTGAGCAATTTAAGACGTGTTCTATGTAGCACATATATTCAATTTTTCTGCGTCTTGTCGGTAGACGTTCGTTCTTTTCTAACTTGTGTGATGAACTAAAGCTACTGAATGCATCTTGACTTCACTAAATTTTAACCTGTAATGCAGTTAGTCAAGTGAGAGGCCGGGGAGATTTTTTTTGGGCTGAGCTTCATGGCTCGTCGACGCTCGTTATGGGAACGAATCGGACCGCATTCTTCTGACGAAACCGAGCTGGTGTTAGCTGGAGTGAATTTGGTAAACCATTGAAAATCGAAATTTGGTTGGTTGATAAGGGGATCGAAAACGCGTACTCCCGTATAGATCACGCGCAGGTTCTGTGAAAAGTGGAAACAGTATGCTGCTTTGACGTTTGTGGTTTTTTGTGTTATGTCGTTGAGACATAAAGACTGAGTGGTTTACTGAAATCAAGTGAAGGGCAGACCATGACTCTTGTTACATCAGGCCTTGATCGCTTTGCCCCAACTTCTTTATTTTAGGCTAGTAACCCACAGTCTTCGGCTTCATCACCTTTAACATTTGCATGGATTTTAATTCAATTTAATTTTCAATAGGCAATTTCAATTCGTTTTATTAAATAATAAATGTTTTGTGGTATTGCATCTAAAAGATATTCTGAAGCCTGAGATGATACTTTTATCACCATCTTAAAATTGTTTTATATTTTTCGGTGCTGCTGGTGATTGAAACTAAATTGGCTACATTATTAGTTTTCGTCTTCTTTTTTTGAGATAAGTCTTAAAAACTGCAACAACTCAGTAGAAGGTATTTAATATTACTAGATAATGGAAATATTTTCAGTTCAGAGAAAAAAATCTACCTAGCCGTGATTATGTTTTGTAGTAGGTTCATGAGTAAACGGTAATTGAGAAGAAAGGCTGGAATTCTTTCTATTAAAATGGATTTTAAACTCTAGCATCTGCATGGGGAAGGCTTTAATGAGTCCTGTGTGGTCTCCTGCTGGTTGGCAGCTGTCTCAATGTTTACTTGGCCAGTTGCAGCAGCAAGACAATCGCCAGCTGCCCCCGCTACACCTGCTGTTTCCGCGAGTCAGCGCAGCTGACGGACAGTCATTTCGCGTCCGGAAATCACTGCCGGGCCAGTCTGGCACCTGCCACCATCCACTGTGCGCATTTGTTCCGGGTCGGCGCCCCCCGTCCGCCCTGCAACAGCAGGTACCAACATCCGCTGGCAGATTTCAAGCGACCAACGCGGAGGCCAATCACAAAGCTGCCCCCATGGTCGCCAAGGTGTACTCTGCATTTGGCAAACGTCTCGCAAATCTCTGCTTAAAGAAAATTGTGCTCCTTCCAACTTCGACGGTATGCAACAATAAGGAGAGTAATTGAATGGTTTTTTTTGGCTGGCATCAGGTTGTCAGTGGTTTGGTGTATTCTTTCATTCTTGAGTGGTTTCTCACTGAATTCTACACCACCATGAACCAGATAACATCAGATTCATCTGCCCTTAGGATGTATTTCAAACTGCAATCGCAAAGATGTGTTGTGCATCCCTTCCCCTACTTACACCTCTTACACAAAATGTTCAGTCGAAAGAAATTGGTCCATGCAAATAGGAAGAGTTACTAGACATGCATGCCAATACATTTCATCGTTCTTTTAAATTTTCACGCCCATCATCACAGGGTAAATGACTTCGCCGAGGGCAGGATCTACCCAGAGGCCACCAGACGCTTAAGATCTGGTCTCCAGGGTGGTTAACATAAGTTGTGCTACTCTCTTAGGTCACTACGGGTCGGAATGCAAATGATTAATTCTAAGATTAGTATCGAAAATCAGAGATGCGATTAGTTATTGTGACAGACTTTCTAACGCTGTGTTTCTGCTTTGTCGTAAGCGTTACGTAATGAATGTGTTGAAGTATCACCATCTGTTTGGGAAACGTTTAATCAGTGTTCTGTATGATAAGAGCACATTTTATTTGTTAAGTGTGCAATCTTTGCGCCAGAAATTGAAGACTGTTACAGCATTTACCTTGGTGATTACTGGAAACTGCCCTAAGCACACAATGGTACGTAACATGAAGTAGTAGGAAACTCTATCGCTCTCACTTCTAGCACAATAATGCTCGTATGCGAAAGAAAAATATGGAAAACCCTGTTGAATGGAAAATAACAATCGCTACCTTTAATATCTCTATGATCCTGGTCTTCCTTGTGAAGTTTTCTATAGCTATCAAAGAAGTCACTCCCAAATCGTCAATGACAATACCTTAAACCATAAGATGGTATTGGTTGGTAGTACATTTTATACATATAAAAAACTTTTGAATTCATTTCTATATTCTACCTCTAGATTATATATTAAATCTGATGAAAAATTGTCCACTCTTTCTTATTTCATGATCCATCTTTCTATTGGAGGTTACTTTACTTCCCAGGCAACAGAACCATTCCACACTTTCCCGTTTCTTATCGTCGAGTGTTATGTTAAATGAATCAATGTTTCTTAATACCTTCATTACCTTAGTTTTTCCTTGCTTAATTCCATATTCAAGTATGCTCGCTGGCACAGGAATCTAATACAGAATATATCGTAGTATGTACCAGTAACTATATTGTGACGTTCAGTTACTCCCCTAGCTGTGTAAACTTACTTTCAAGGACACGGTGAAGTGTGTTTCATACTGTTCCCACGGCCAGCTGTATCACCTTATCCCGCAGACAATGGAGGATGAGCCTGCGGTACGCACAATGCGTGCTGCGGTAATTGCGGTGACACAGGCGGCGCCGCGCGGCGCGCACCAGCTGGCGAGGAATCACTGCCTCCCCCGCACCGTGGTTTTTGTGGCGGCAGCTGCGGGGCGAGATCTGACGCAGGTAACGTGGATCAGACACGCCTCATTTAGCTGATGATCTGCTCCACGCAAGAAACCACATTCACTGTGCTGGACGTGCGCAAATAATTGCTCACCTTCTCCGCGCAGGACAAAAACAGTGAAATCTCACAGGAGGCTAGTAGTCAGTTTCAAGACAATACGAATTGCTGGAGCACCGACAAAAACGAAACACACGATGCGATAACAAGTAAAGCACAAGCCGTAATTTATGTACTACATCATCACTAACTATGCAAACGTTTTCTTGTGTCTCAATACAATATTGTAAAGGATTGTAAAACTGACGTAGCAGTCCCCCCCTCTCCCCCAAAGTTATTAAATTCGGAAGTAGTATGGTAATACAGCATTTAGAAATTACTGACTGGAATCATGCAATACTTCTCTAATTTGAGGAATAAACCAAACCCATTGACAGATACATCAGTATGCTGAAGCTGATGCTCGTGGCTTTAAGCTTCGTGGACGTCGAGGTCGTTATAGGCTTGAAGAAATTCGGCCATGGTATTTTTTAAGGAATCATCCCGACATTCACCTTTAGAATCTGGTTGGCTGGACATGCATTCGAACCCTCGTCCTCCCTAATACGAAGCCAGAGCGTCACCACTCACCCACCACGCTCGGTGGTATCCTGAAGGTCCACAATGCACTTAAGTCCTTAAAATCAAAATATTATTTCATTATTCTATCCTAAATATCTCTAAAATTTATTTATTTTTGAAAAAAGAAATTTTTCACCTCTTGAATTTTCTTTTGACTCTTGTACTTGCTCTACTGTTAATATATACTCAATTAGTTTAAATGCCCGTCTAAAATGAAGGGTATCACCTACGACAATAGACGGAGTTTTTTCTAGAAAACTTTCTGAGGATAAATTAACAACGATTAATTATTATCTATTTATAGATATTTTCCGTGATTTTATTAAACATTCTCTGATTAGATTCTCGGAATAGTTGGATAAGATGTTTTTAAAAAAAATCAATTTGATTTTGTTTGAGTGAAATTTTTATTGTTTTGAAAAAGTTTCTAAGTAAAGTAATCTTCTGTCACAAAAATGTATGTTGCCACTTGGTCTCAGTAACCGCTACATGAAATACAAAGTAAACATCAGTTAGTTGAATTTCGTAAATAAACAGAAAGCAACATGTAAATTTAAACGAACAACCATTGCAACTCTTCTTATCCCGACCTCGATTTTTTTTTTTTTTTTAATTCCCTGCGCTTCGTATTTTTTAGTTGTTACTTCCACCACAGACAATTACCTTCTGGCTGGCATCACAGTTACACTTTCTTTTAAGAATGTAAGTGGAAAAAAATCAAATTCAAATATTTATTCGAAATTTCAAAAGTATAAAAGCAAATAAAGTTAATGTTCATTTGAATGTTGTTGATTAGCCAAGCAGCGCTGAGGTGGCAATCAGTGTAACTAATTCCTCGGGCATTATCGAGACCCGCCGTAGGTTACCGAGCTATTGAGGTGAGCGCAGTATCCAGACAACGCATATCACTAAAGAGGATAAGATCATGCGCAGTACAACACCAACACAACTAGAAAGTAAAACCATCAAAGTCGGACTCGAACCGCTGATCGTCTGAGTACCGGAACAGATCAAATTATTACTGCCGTAGAATATCTATAAAGGTACGAAAGACTCTGCAACATTCATGCCAAAACTCATAGTGCATACCGAACGTGTCTCTACATAATAGTCGTGTTTATTCATAACTGTTGCTGCAGATAACTTGGCGATCATTCTTCTTTTTTTTAATGGGATTTGCCGTGTACTGGTCTCACACTGATCCAGGCAGCCAGATCAGAGCTTAATAATTTTGAATGTTTAGGACATAACCACTAACAAGAAGAATCTAGAGGCAAATGGGACTGGCCTTCTAGTGCAAAAACTTAGACATAGCATAAATTAGTCACAGTGAGATGATTCTCGGCAGAACGTTAGGGCTTCACGGCTCGCCGACGACCAGATCAACAATCGTAATAATTAACGAGAATGTCAGTCGCATAGACGTGTCTCGATCTTATGTACAGTACCGTCCTGAGAGGGAGCCAAAAATCATCAAACGCGAGATCTCAAGTTACAAATAATGGATTTTTGAACACGAAACCAAGATAAAACATCAGAGCAAATATTAGTATATCGCACTTTGCCCGTTGAAAGAAAACCAGGACGAGAAAAACGAAAATTAAAAAAAGAAGTTTTGTTTTATAGTTAGGTGATTGTCTACAAACTATTAGTGCATTCAAAACATACTGTCAATCAATTATTTTTTTTATCGGGAAAGCCTTGAAAGATTCAGGTAGAGGGAAGGATGAGTGCAACAACGCATTGCACACACAGTATTTTGCACTCTTACAACAGCCCAAATCACTCATGAATTTTTGTTTAAAAAAAAAAAGAATTCATGTCGCCGATTCACTGGATTTCAACCCATGTGACCGGCTCGAAAGCCACAAAGTTGTTTGATAAATGGAGGTAATAACATCAGGAGAATTAATAAAACGGAATTTTCGTTTAACAGTATATTCAGAACAATTGATGCCTTGTCAGTAGGTGTTTGAGTCAACTATGAGAAGGAGATGCTGACTGCCCAGGCGCTGTTCTGTTATAGGCTTCTGAGGTTGTGAAACCTGTTGCGTGCTAGCGGAAACAAAACAGCAGTGCGAATAGGTGTGGCGCCACTCACAAGACATCAAACGGTAGCCGCGACCTTGCTCTGGCACACGGCGCGGCGTCCCTTCACTGTGCACGGACAACCAACAGCTGAAAGGAAACAAAACATTCTGACACTGTATCACTATTCCAAACAGGCCACAGTAAGGAGATGTTTGCTCATGGCATAGTGGTAACCCCCCAAACCTTACGAACCCCAATTCTGTAATACAAAACAGGGAACATTGGGTTGTATCTACGTCCTTAACGGAAAATACCCCTGAATTCTCATACTGATATGGACATCGAGATGAAAATGCCAGACTGCGAAATACGAATGTCATAGCAGTACTAAAGTCAGAGGTAAAATTTTAATTATGTAATAATGGCAGGAATGTTATTATACAAATGGACGCAAAACGAATGCGCTAGTTGCTTGCATTTGTCCATGTCGAGGCCGTTATTGCAAAGAGGCTGTGACTGGCCACAATAGAGATGCGCATTCTCTTCCTGCCAGTGTGTGCTGTGTGCTATGGTTAACATTACTTACGGCCACTTGTTTTGGCACCTTACTTAAATTACGGCTTATTGTCACAACAATAACGATGTGTTTCCGTTGTCGGTTTTGACCAATAGACGTAGCATTCAGTATCTCGTTCTTAGCTCCTTAATCATTAAACAAACTAAGATAGAACATATTCCCTGCCTTATCGCCTGTATGAAATTCAGGAATAGTATCCCGAAAATCATGTTGTTCTTCTAGAATTGTATTTGGCAAGAGCTTGTAGATATTAATAAGACACACCTATTAAACTATAACCTTCCATTTCTCTACCCAATTTATGAATAAATAATCTCAAAAGAAATAATGTGGAATGCTATTATAATTCAAGAATAAAAATGGTCAAGTATACTTTATCTCACAGCAAGACTTCAGGTTGTAGCAATACTGTGCTATTTTAGTTAATTTTGTTAGTTTAAGTTAAGTATGCATTAACTTTGGGTCTTCAGCAATAGTTCTGAAGTATTTGTCAGTCTCGCAGACAATTTATTTCCTATGGCTAACTGCTTTTATAATGATTTCATTCAATGTCGTAATTAATGTTTGCACAGTTTTCATCAATGTTTCTAATTTTTCAATTTTATTAAGCTTGACGTCGTTAGAATTTTCAGTTTTTGATAAAATGCCACATTATGATTGGCTCATGCCCCTCATACATTCGGCCATGAACAATTGCGCTCTTTGTGCGCGGGCTTAGAGTTTCCGTTACAGTTATTGAGTACATTGTGAGACACCTCTGATTATATGTCAGTAAGTTTCATGCTCTTAGTTCTTGGTCAATCTTCGTGGTTTACGCATTAATGATCACTTGCTTAAACAACAAATCAAGCTTCTCCTTTACTTTGGTGTAAGTAGATTGAGCTCACGTATTCATCCAGTAAATTATATATTGGTCACTGTAGAATCATATGTTAACTGGTCAAGGAGTGAAGTATCTAATGAAACATAGATATGTATAGCATCATATGTCTATAAGTGATATAATAAAATCAACAGTATTTACGAAGCCATGGAAGGGCAAAAAGTGAGGGGAGAGATACTGTTTGAAGTAAATAGTTAATTGAAAACGTGAAGACACGGAAAAAATCACTTTATCCAAAAAGAAGAAGAACATTTTTCAAAAAAAAAAAAAAAAAAAGAGCCATTATGCTTCGCGTGCTACGAGGTAATTTATAAGCAAGTACTGAGAGTAGTCACGTATTGGCAGCTGATTTAACAATTATTATTATGTTATTACGTTCATGAGCAGCATGATAAGGGGTCGATATCTCTTCGGTCACTAATAATCGAACCAACCAGGCCTTCATCAGGCTAGTATTGAAGAATGCTATAAGTTACACATAACAGGATGTTCAGAGAGAGGTTATGACTATCTTATTTACAAGTAGAAACGAGAAATGAACGAATCATGGTCGCTGGTGGTACCCACCGCAGTAGGGTTGGAAGTGTCTGGCAAGCGCTTGTATACACTCGCTTTACAGTCGAACTGTTCTCCTCGGAGCTACAGTTTAAGGAACCAATCAGTGTATGAATTGAAAATTTCGCTTAAACTGTCCAACAAATTGAGTTACTACAGATTTATTCTCCTAAACCATTCCTATCTTCAATGAATATATTACATTTTTTAAATGCTGATGATGTCGCGACTGCCAACTTTAAGCGATATTTAAGGTTTTACCTCTGAATTTAAAGAAAAAAATGGCCCTAACAATTACAATGAGAGCTTCACATGACTCATCTTAGCCATTAATGGCGCACAACGATGCTGTCTAAGTACGCAGATCCGATAATTCATGGAGTAAATTATTCTCAAAGAAACTAAATACTTAACTCCTGAGATCAAAGAATGGTTATTGAGTAGCCTGGCTGACGGATTTCAGGAATTTGCATAGCGCGATCAACTAGTTCTCAACAGTCAACTAAAAAATGCCTTATTTGGTTATCTTGAGTTTTTCAGATTTAGTCGTCAACCCGTAGATTGATAGGAGCACGGATGGTTCCTTTGCTTCGGGACCTACAGTTAATGTGCAAAAGTCCTGACTCAGCTCTCATTTACGGAGAAAAGAGTGCAAAAACTCTCGGTAGCACTAGGATTCGAACCAGAGACCTTAAATATTGAAGGCGAGGGTCTTATCTACTGAGCAACCACACCATACCGCTTGACTGTTACTGACAGTTAAATGGTTTGTGCATCGCAACACCCCAATAAAAAGCTACGATATGCCACAACGAAACAAGTTTATAAATTTTAATTAAAAGCTTAAAAATTTTTTATGCTTGCACTATCAGGATCAACTATAAAGGCCAAAACTTGAAACGCGAATAAAATGGAGCCTCTGATTTATATTTGGAGATTGGCGATGTGCCTGTATTGACCCCTGGTCGTGGGTCAAGCGCTGATATCAGGTGTCGGACATCCTCCCCGCAGATACATCTGCCGACAGCCGGAAGTGGCTGCTGGTCCATTTGTAAACATGGAAATGAGGCGGCGGCGGGCCCATTGACCAGTGTTCGCTCAGCTGGAGACTCGCGGAAGTGAATCCGCCAACCTAGCCCACGCCGACGACCACAAACGCCAAACGATGGATTTTAAAACACGCGACAAATGCTAAACGTGCTCAGGTGTCGGAGCGAAATAACTACCTACTTCCAAGTTCGATGCTTACCAATGCTAAATTATTTGTTTAAAAAAAAAATAAAAAAATTTAGGATGCTGTTCTCGTTTTTTCATGGTTGTACCTTTCTTAGTTCTCGTAGTATGCCTGTCAAAAGATGATTTTCTCCTGCGTTATGTGTTTATGGTTCACAAGTCCATCTATGCTGGTCCCGACCGAGCAGGGAGTAGTTTCGCTTGGAGTGATGTGGGGAAATCATAGAAAACCCAAATGCGGATGGTATTCGTACCCGCTCCTCCCGAATGCGAAGCCATAACGCTACCACTCATGCTCGCTTGGGATATAGTTAAAAGGTCGCCGGTTCGAGTTATTCCGGGCTACTGGTAATTATGCATATTATACAAAATATAAAATACATAAAGCACTCCCACAAATACATGTAATACCAAATTCGTATTTTTTGGTGGCAAGGTCTCGTAGTCTAAAGCCATTTTATTTTTAGGTTATTCAGTTTGCACGTGGCATTAGAGTCTTTGAAAATGGCCACCGAATTAATATTTTTCTATGTCTTACCAATCAGTTTCTGAAAGCTTCTGCAAAACAGAGTAAATATTAATCGTAGCAGATAAAAGATAATTCCGTTTTGAAGTAAATTTAAGTTAAGGAGTAAATGATCAAACAGCCGTAATGCTCGACACGGCTGATACAACGCACATGACGTTCAAAACTTGTGTCTGGCGTCTTGGGCTATTTTCCATAATGATATAGGCGAGTGTGGTACGGTTCCCAAATTTAACCTCAAAAACAACGAAAGTCATAGAAATTAACGAACATCTTCAATGAAAGCTTCACGTGCGTCCAGCCGGATAGCGTCATATAAACACAACGTTTCGACAGCTGGCTCTATGTCTTCATCAGGTGCGGAAAGCTTCAGATGACGTAAGCTAGAAGTCACCGCCTAGACTGGCTTAGTAGTAAGTCAAACGTTTTACTTCTAATAAGCCACTCTAGGACGTGACTTTTAGCTTACGTTACCTGAAGCTTTCCGCGGCTGATGAAGACAACAGAGCCAGCTGTCGAAACGTTGTGTTTTTATGATGTTATCCGGCTGAACACCCGTGAAGGTTACATTGTATCAATACGCCGGGAAAGTCTGCACTCACACAACGAACATCTTTCTCGATTCACGGACAGAAGACGACACTCGCTCTTCCTGCATGCTTCCCTTAGGTAAGGCAATTAATAACAGGCTATCGTCCGGGCATCCTGATTTGGGTTTTCCATGGTTTCCCAAATCACTCCATGCAAATGCCGTAATGCTTCCTTCAAGAGGCCATGGCCGAATTCCTTCCCATTTCTTGCCCCCCCCCACCCTCCCCCATCCTTTCCCGTCTCTAAAGACCTCACTGTTTATAGACGTTAAGCAGTTAACAAAAAAAAAACAGGCTACTGTATTAAGCCGAATAGTTAAACTACCCTTCTGACATTGAAATATTTGTCGTGTTAATATCAATAGAAGCGGTATTGGATGTATGCGCTGAGCTGCAGGAAGGACCGCTGTTATGGAGAGGTTTTTAAGTTTCTGCAGAATGCTGTTGTAAAGTCTGTATGTGCACAGACATTAATTGTACGCGCTGTACGGTATTGTTCTCGTGCAGATGTTAAGTCCAAGGCCTTCGATTTCGGCTTCGCTATTGAGATACGATTTTGGGCTGCAGACGTTATAAGGGAGCGTGCATAAACCACGTAGCTCCATTTTGGCCTCCTGTGAACCCCCCCCCCCCCACGTAGCCATACGTGGCTTTTGCTTCTACCCCCCCCCCTCCCCCACGTAGCACGTAGCTTTTTCCCCTTTTGATTCCAGAAGACATTTTGTACCATTTTCTCTTGTCAGACTATTGTAAATTACATACGGAGATAATTAACTGAGGAAAATAAATATTCACATGCTGTTGTAAGTTCTGTTACTCATTTTAATTGTGAAAAATGTTATGAAAGGAAAGCTACGTGGCCTGGCTCGGAAGCCCCCTACCCCCACGTAGCCTTCCAGCCAACCCCTCCTCCCCCCCTGGACCGAGCCACGTAGTTTGTGCACGGTCCCTAAGAAGAAACGTTTATTAATCTACACGAAAATAGCTCCTATTCGTTTATTGAGTTGGTAGAGTTTGATCCAAATACTCAAGTCTATAGACAAGAAATATATTTCCTCCACAGAAGCATGAAGTTGGAGCCGAGGGGAGATGAGGCGATAGGCAGGTGAAGGGGAGCCCATGAGAGATGGAATCTAGGGAAGGGCAGGGACTTCCGGTGTGAATTAAATGCCCAGGACTGGTGTTTTCATCCACTACTTTGAACAGAATGCCTAGAAAGACTACGAGTTACTTTTCTGAAAACTTTGGAGTATGTTTGTGCTAAAGGTATGAACTGCAAATTCACCACTAGATAGGTACATTGCTCTATGAATAACACCAGATGGTTGGAACGTAATCGTACATGTTACGGCGTGGGTGAACTGAAACATTGTGGCTTCGCATTCGAAAGATGGAAGTTCAAATCTCCGTCCGGCCATCCTAAGCTTCCTGAAATCAAAGTTACAGATTTCCGACATATGTTAACACATTAACAATATTTTAACCTTTTTCGTATACTGGAAAAACTATGTATCCCATAATGATATTAGAGCAATTTTTCCAATGATATCATATTAAATATTCGTTTACATTATTTACTCCGACTAACTGGTCCGTAAACAATAAATTGTCTTAACGAATTACAATGTTTGCAGTCAACAGACTTATCGTCATTAAAGAGTAGCCATTAGTTAAGTACTAAATGACAAAAATCCTGAAGCAGCAACGGATACCGCACATATTTTTGCGAATCTCAAATCAATCACCAAATTTTCTAACTAAAAAACAGTTTTAAATTTGGATAAGCGCTAGTATGGAATAAGTTGAAAGAGAGCAGGAAAACAGTTTATGAAAGCATCTAGAAGCTTAGAGATAAACGATAAACATGTCCCACGTTATATCCAAAGAAACAACGTTTCTCCATTCTCCGTACAAGAATAGTCCAATAATAACAATCGACATGAATTAGTTGATTAATAGTCTTTGAAATTAAATACAATGTAAGACGAAGGAGGCGACTAGAAAGATATGGACGTTCTCACGGCCACCATATTGCTGCTAACAAATGCTTCACCAGAAGCTTGTTGCAACTTTCTCCAGCTTTCCCATCTCTGTGATCCTCTTCAAGGCCCTGCCTGTTGTTGAGTCTGCATGAAACCGATTTTACTGCCACCTATTTCCTAGTTTATAGTGAAGCTGTGAGAAATCTGATACGCAAAGATATTACAACTACATGGCACGTCATCTGAATATCTCTTGACAATAATGTTATTTAATTAAGAGATCGTTTCTATGTTTGCTTAGTTCATACTCAATATCATTATTTAATTTGTTCGGTTGCCTGAATATCTCAGTTGCCCTGCTTGGTTTTAATCCAAGATAACGTCCAGATGTAACTAGAATTTATGTGTTTACCTATCGTCTTCGACGGTCTTGCTCTATCCTGGACTTCCTGAAAGTGGCGATATTGCATTTTCCAGTTTGTTAAGTCCCTTGAGTCCGGCCGCAGACCACTGGCGCCCATGAGAATGCCGAAGTGTGTCGAAAGAGGCGCGCTGGCTATTCCTGTAGTGGGTCACATCCTATTTCCGTGCAAAGTGTTTGTGGACATTAATGCGTCGTCAGAAACCAGGACGAAGGAGGACTATTTCGGAGCGATCTCATCGAGCACCGCGACACTGCTTTCCACTGAAACTTTCCACAAGACGCCTCTCTATGCAAGACTGCTCATTATCGCCTTACTCACATGCGTTTAACTTAGCTGCATAACTTCACGAACAACCGTGAGATTAATAATAAAATTGTTGTTTACTAGACATGGTATGATGTAAAACAACATTTTCGATATTTTTTCATTATTTTTCTTAAAATGGACCATAAACACTGGATACCGCAAGGGAATTATTATTAAAGAACGCATGTGCAGAACACATTAAAAATTCGTGTTGTGTGAGTGATTACGTTCTGGCATCGCATTCGGGAGGTCGTGGGTTCGAATCCCCGCCTGGCCATCCAGATTTCAATTTTCCATGATTTCCCGAAATCACTTCAGTGACGGGATTGTTCCTTCAAAAGACCTTGGCATAATTTCTTCCCGCTCTTTGCCCGCAGTCCTTCCCCGCCTCTCATGACATCAACGTTGATGAGGCACCAAGCCATAAAAAAGTATATAAATAAAATAAAACACTACAACTGTATAAACGAAAAAGATTTAATTGTTTGATACAGGACTCTTTTTTCCGGAACTAAGGAATACCATGCGTTCACTCAGTTTTACGGCCTATGTGACTCCGAATTTCTTGTACCTCAACACCCCCCCTGTCATTCAGTAGTTTATCACCATCATGTATACATCGACAGCGTGGTATAACAGTCCTCTTCATATCTTGCTATCCAGATACTCGTCTTACTTTAGATTTGAAACCATTTTATGCCCGTCCATCAAGTCTTACCGTTTTCTTGGTCGGCATATAGGTAGGCCTATAGGTCTCTTGTCTTACACAATATTTTCCACCCATTCTCTGGCTATCTCCTTGGGTCCACGAGCAAACCATTTCCTTCTGGCAGCAGCAACTGCACAAAGTGGTTTCTTGACTTGAGTTTCCTAAGGTATCTTTCTTTTCTTTTAGTACCTTGTCTCTCTTTATTTGTTGGATCATTGTTCTCAATAACTTCCCTTCTACACATTAAAGCCTGATATGTCTGCTGGTAAGGTAAAGGTCACGGGGTTCCTACCGCTCCTGCCGCTTGCCGTAGTATTCCCTTTTACAACCGTTGGCACTAGAATGGATGTGACGGGGTCAGCGCCACGCTCCGGCCATTCTTTATCTTCCCGGTACTCTTTGGACAGCAGACTGAGTGGGCCTGGGCAGCCGTTCCGGACGTTCAGCCTCGAGGAAAAATCCTCAGCTTCGTCGGGAATCGAACCCCGGTAGTCCTGGCTGCAGTCAGACGCTCTACCGCGCGAACTACGCGGCCGCCATGTCTGCTGGTAATGGTTGTCATTGTTAAAAAAAATATATATGTCTGATGAAAAGTTTGCTCTGTTGTAATAGAAAATCTCAAAGTAATTTCCGAGTTCATGGTAAAACAGTCGGTGATTTTTTGTATGACATTAGCTATTATGGGTTACAACACTACCAATGTACTGGAAGCAATTGACTTCTATTTTTACTGCTCTTATCTCGACCTCAACATGTAATCTTTGTCTGCTGATCGGCATAACCGCTGTTTCACTTAATTTTATTTTGTGGCCAAGTTCCACGAAATGTCTTCTCTTGGTGTTCAAATTATATGACCCCAGACTAGGATGTCGTCTGCAATTCGATTGCTTGATATTTTATAACCAATTTATCGTTCGTGACTGCTACTGAATACTAAATTTTATTAATTTCCTTGCTGTATGTTTAAATTCACATACAATTTTTACTGGAAAAACTCGGACGAATAAAAGTAAAAATTCATTTTCTGAGCTACTTTTGGCTGGTATAACGTTTGCAAGCAGTTTTAGTGAAAACTCCTACAAAGTGAATACCAACACGTGCTTTAAGATAGGTCAGGCGGGTGATTCTGGGATGGTTCTTTGCCATTTTTCCGATCCTGTTTTGCTTCAAGAACAGAATTTTGTGCATCACAGAAAATTAATGCGAAGCTTACGTGGCTGCAACTCCTCTCTCTCAGAATACAATTTGTTTGGTCTCAATTTTTGTGGATATAGCTAGAAATACGGGTTAAAAAAAAGAGACTGCAGCCAACAGCCGAAAGTTATAGCAATGCAATAAAATACACACAATACTTTTTTGGCGTATATTTTTGATTGTACGGCGAGATGTTTTCCGTTATCTGCGGACGGCCTACTACACGATAATGGGTGAATGGCACGTGTGTGATGCTGACGTACTCCCATAGCCAGCAAGTTCCCCAGATCTGTGCCCGATAGAACATGTGTACGACCAGCTCGGACGAAAAATCCATTCTAGTACCAAGTATCAGATACAACAGTTATGAGCCAGCTTGCCTCAGGAGACGTCACAACGGCTTTATGGCACCCTTCCCAACCATATCAGTGCATGCATCCAGGCAAAAGAGGTTGCAACTTCATATTGATAAGTGGACTAAAGTGCCAAGTTCTTTGTAAATTTGACTCGATTTTTTAACCGGTGAAGTAACATCACTTTGCTCTCAATCCGTAAAGTTTCATTTCGTTTCCTTCTTCCATTCTGGGGTGTTTCACTTTTTTTTTTAGGCAGTGTATGTAACCTCGAGACAAATTGAGTCCACTAATTCCAGTTTACAAACTCCAGAAATATGATCATTCAAGTGGCGGGATATATTTGTAATGACAATGCCAAAATATGATTTAAAAAAACGTGCTGTAGCAGTGGTGTACCCCAATTTCATTTTCCCTCATCGCCCAATAACTGAATATCACAACCACGATTTTTTCTCTTATTTTTAACTCTTAATGCGCTACCCTCTCGATTGTAGAAACGAGCGATGACATTCTTCGATTCGCTGCTGGCATCAACACTGTTTTTCAAGGTACCTGTCACTTCAACGCAGAAAGAAGCCACGCAAAAATTCACTCACTAACAATAAATAGATAATTAACCTCAGCTAATACAGTTGTTTGTTAGGGAGCGTGCATAAACCACGTAGCTTCATTTTGGCCTCCTGTGAACCCCCCTCTCCTCCCCCCCCCCCACGCAGCCTTACGTGGCTTTTGCCTCTACCCCACCCCCTCCCCTTCCACGTAGCACGTAGCTTTTCTCCTTTTTGATTCCAGAAGTCATTTTGTACTGTTTTCTCTTGTCAGACGATTGTAAATTACATACGGAGATAATTAAATAAGGAAAATAAATATTCACATGCTGCTATATGTTCTGTTCTTCATTTTAACTGTGAAAAATGTTATGAAAGGAAAGCTACGTGGCCTGGCTCGGAATCTCCCCTCCCCCACGTAGCCTGGCGTAGCCTTCCAGCCAACCCTCCCCCCCCCCCCCTTGGACCGAGTCACGTAGTTTGTGCACGCTCCCTTAGCTCTTCCGTGGTTTAAACGATGAATTCTAGATGAAGATAGTGGTCAGAATCATCAGTATCGTCATCATGCATGATTCGTGAATTCGTAACTAAGGTTTAAGAAAACCTTTAAACAAGACGATCCGACTAAATACGTAAATAGAAATATCATACTCTTTCCGTGTCCTACACAGTCCTCATTTCTAATGTTTAAACTATCCGTAATGATTTCCGCCAAGTAAATTTTTTCTTAGTATTTTCCTGCAAATCTGTATTCCGAACATTATTAACTATACCTTCAACAGTACCATTGGGTGCTCAGGTCATTGGTTCAATGCTCGGTGACAGAATTTCAATGTTCAACATTTATACCCTACAACGCTCAAATTTCATTTCACAACATCAGTAACTAATTTTCTAGCATGCGGACGCTGCACTGAAGTCGATGCCCCGTTTGAGGTAATACTACTAGTTTTAACACAGGATGTCTCAGGTTACACTGATTTGGTTTAACTGGTATTCAGTTATACTTTATCCTAAATAGCATTGAATTCCAGTGGTACTCAACCAGGGTAACCTGAGACTTTCGATGCAAGACACTACCCCGAACGGGGCTGTGACTCCAACCTGGCCCCCGCATGCTAGAACTTGAATGTTGAAAAATCATTGAAATTCCGCCCGTAACCTGAGCACGAAATGATGGTGTTGAATGTGTGGATAATAATGTTCTGATTACAGTTGTGTCAATTGTATGGCATAGATACTTTGATTTCATTCAATATTCCTCACCGAACATAAAGCACCAGCTCAGAGCACACATTAATGTCATAAAACTGAAGGTTGGTGATGCTGCGAATACAGTACTTCGTGTTGTATGTTTTAGTTGTTTAGAATCGATTGAATTACCGCCACCGAGCACTGAACTGGAGACACTGAGCATGCAATAATAGCGCTAAAAGTAAGATCGTCTGGGGTAAATAGTCCCCATCTTATGATTGAGCGTTGTTTCTTCGTGGGTGACTCTGTCTCATTCGTTCGTATAGCAGAATAATGTAAAATATGTATTTTTTTACGTATCGTTGACGTCGAGGTCATTTCAGACGTGTGTTGGTTTTAAAAAAAAAAAATTAAATGAGCAGGTTGACGGCACAGGTAGCGTAGAAACTAAAACGCCGGCGTTGCATTGGACGGGACACCAGTTCGAGTCCGGTCTTGTGCGTCGGTGTTTTTAATTAAGAGCTGCGTCTATCCAATTTGTAGGTACTTAGCGAAAGTAACGTATCATAGAAATTCAATAATACATACATTGGGGGGGGGGGGAAACACGTTAACACTGGAGGTGACTGTTTAGCCTGGGATCCACACGCCATTTAATAACTGATCGTAGTGGGTGAGCGGTAATTTTTTTAAACTGTTTTACGTCTCTTAACAGCGAGGTCTTTAGAGATGGGAGGCAAGGAATGGGAAGGAATTCGGCCATGGCCTTTTGAAGGAAGCATCCCGGCATTTGCCTGGAGTGATTTGGGAAACCATGGAAAAGCCAAATCTGGATGCCCGGACAGGGATTCGAACCGCCGTCCTCCCGAATGCGAGACCAGAGCGTTAACCGTTATCCCACCACGCTCGGGAGCGGTAATTAGTGCTCTGGCTTCACATTCGGATTGACGCTGGTTCCAAACCCCGGCCGGCAATATAGATTTCTATTTTTCGTGGTTTTGCGAAATCACTCCAGAGTAATGTCGCAATGGTTCTTTCAGAAACGGCATGGGCAAATAAATAAAAAAAAATATGTAAAAGTGATTAAAAAATACAACGGGTCCAAATTTGTAATAAAGAAAAGTGTGTTGCGAAGGAAATCTTTCCGAGTTATGAAGTATTTGAAATATTTACGATAATTCGACATATTTTCAGATTACAACTACTTTAACAGAAACATTTACTGAAAATGAAGGACGGCAGAGGATTTAGTTCTTAATTCTTGTCACATATCGATTCTACATGACCCGTATTATGCCGGCCTTGTGAGCAAGTATCATCTCTTTTCGGAAACAACTTGACAACTTGATTTAGGTGTTACACATCATATACGGCCATTTTTTTTCCCGCAAAGGTTTCACTATAATAGATTTTTTTTGTTGATTGTAATTAAAAGGCAAAAAATGTCGGAGTATTCTGTGCAACCATCCAACATGAGGAGACATGATTTTAGATGTATCAGCGGCATTAGTGATACCTACTCTATACCTACGATGGAATAATGCCGAGGTCTTTTTCACTCGATCGAATGATTTTTCGAAATGAAACTTCTTGTTTTCAAAATCACCCAATACTCGTGTTGTACAAAGACTTGCAGTCTTGATGATTACGAGGGTTGTTTGAAAAGTTGGCAGCCGTAACCATAGGAAGTTAAATTCCAGAAAAATGACGATTAATATCCCGAAAATAACAAACAGAGAAAAACTCTTTAGCCTAAGCTAGAAACTTATTTAGATTACAAATTAGAATAATATAACAATAAACTATAATCAAGGCCACCCTCCTCCTACAGCTGAGCTACAACAACTTACACAACAATAGTTAATTATAAGCACTAATGAAAACAGTGTTTGTCTGATTATTGAACACTGATTTATCTAATCTCTCGTATGACAGGTTTTTGAATTGGCGTTTGGGACTGGAGTCTTTCCAGTTAGTCTCTACAGCGACTGCAGCGATTAACTGGTCACAATGTCTAATATAATGTACTCACTAAGCCAATACGAATACGAACTTGCCTTCTAAACAATGTAATCAAAATTCATTCTAGTACGAGCAAATATTCTTCCCATGATGACTGTATAGCAATTTTGATTTCCAGCTAACTTATGCTGACGGCTTTTACTATAAATATTTGTCAAGCCATTATAAAATAATTTTCTTTTGGTTGCGCTAAGATATTTTCATTTAACATTTGTGTCAGAATTATAACATAGTTAAACAGAATAATATGTTTAAAAATGAAAATCAGTATTTCAATAAGGTAAGCCGTTAATATGGGGATATGTATAACTATTTCGAAATCTATAGTTAAGATAGTGACATAGCACAACTTCCAAAATTGATTTAAAAAAAAAAAAATGAATGATGGTTTTCTTACGCAGAGTTTACATTATTCATGAAACATTTTCTAGCATACAATACAGCTAAAGATGAGGAAATCATATTTGGAGTGAGTAATTGCCGGAAGAGCTGATGATTCGTCGACAGAAAGTTGTTACAATTCGAGGCTGCTTTCACAATAAGTTTCACAATATGTGTGCTACATACGTGTTTCTTCCATATTTGAATTCAACTGAGTGCCGTTATCGAGTTACGATTACTATGTTTCGCACCTGCACAACAGGATTCTGTTATTGCAGTCCACTTACGTATAGTTTGATGATAATCCGTGTTAGTACTAATGCAGAATTTCCGCATGAATCAGCTCCAATATGAGTACATGGTCTATGACTACGACTATTCCCTTCATTCTCAGCCGAGAAACTTTAATACAATACAGGAGGCGTGTTAATGTGACGGAAGCAGTTTCAATTATATGTGAATTCTATTTTTGTTTCTGAGAGTCTTCAAATCAACTTCTTCAATTTCTTCTCTACGATTGTACTTGATTCACACTTGGAGAGTCAAATTTAAAGAAATTCAATTAACATTTTCCATTAGTTAATTCAATAATTTTAAACTGTGCCTAACTTTAATTTGCTGAATATCTTAGAAAAGGAAACACATATGTTTTGTCTGCTATATTAAATTATCAAAATGACAATGCACTACTTTACTAAATGGTGTCGCCATGGATTTCTGAAAGAAGAATTTGGTTTCTACGACGGAGGATACTTGTGTCACAAACATTAGACATTAAAAATGCTCCAGTTTTTTTTTCATAAACTGTCATTTTCCAATTCCATCAACAATAAAAGATTTCTCTTCATTTCTTAACAGTTTTAAGAACCGAAGTATGCAACTAAATAATAACACTGGGATACAAGAATTTTGGTGTTTATGAAATTGGTCCCCTGATTTCAAATACGACCTTCATTTTTACATACAAGGTCTAGTTTTTAAGTTATGTGACATCCCTCTGTTATATATTAAGTGTTAGTCAAAGTTTATAAATGTGTGCATGTGAGTTACAGTCCGAATGTTCTTTATTCGTATCTACGAAAAATATGAAGCAATTAAATTGTTTTTAGAGAATATTCTGTATTATGAGCATAATGGTTAATTTGCTTTGACTTAAAGGTAGAGAATTTTCTCTTGGTACGTTAAACGGGTTATGCAAAATACCCGTGTTCTCTTTACATGCGGGATATTAGAGACCATGACAATGACCATGTTAAGAAAGACGGTCCCCTCGAACAAATTTGGCTTCTTGTATAGCTGCCAATATATTAGAACAACTTTTAGTTTAACGAGAAAAAATCATCTTCCCACCTTTGCACATCGAACTATGATTGATCGGATTCATAAAACAAGTTGGACAAACAAGGGGAGTGCTTCAAGTATATCTTCAATGTATTTCCAGACAACACGGATGAAAAACTTAAATCAGGGATTTTTAATGGACCAGTCATGCATAGTCATAAAGGGCACAAATTCCGCGAAAACGGTGCACGAGAATAAAGCATTAGCTTGGCGAGCTTTTGTAGAAATGCTGCAAAGTTTCCTTAGGAAACACAAAAATGAAAATTACGAAGACCTGTTAACTTTTCGTGATATTGGCGCGAATATGAACATCAAAATACATTTTCTTTTTAGTAATATTGATCATTTTCCTAAAAATCTCGGTGATGTCAGCAACAGGGGGAACGATTGCATCAGGATATCAAGGAGACGGAAATCCGGTACCAATGACTTTCGGTTACAGTGATAGTGAGATAATATTGCTGATGTTTAAAACAAGATAATGCTATTGCTCAACATTCACGACGCGCAAAGAAGTGTAATTTTATTCCTAGACAAAATCTTTGTGTTTTCAATTTTGTGAATATATGTTATGTTTGGTTTATGGGTCACGCATACTTTATTTCTTACTATTCTTCGCCTCTTACACAAATAATATAATGTTTCTTAAGGAAAAAGACTTTTTTAATTTCTTTAAATCACACTAAGATCAGCCCATGTACGAGAACAATGTTGGAAGTATGTTTTACGATGTAATGAAACCAAATGGAGACAAGTTCAGTAAAAAAAACTAGACCTGATAGAGAAAAACAGAAGGGGTTTTTTTTTTTTTTTTTTTTTTTTTTTTTTTTTTACCATGTGTAATTGAAGTTCAACCAGTCTCATTTATAGAAAGAGGGCTATAAGTCATTATATCTGAAGAAGTGAGCAAATGACGTGAATATATTTTCACAATTTTTAATTTATTCGTCGTTTAAATGACGCCCAAAATATTTTTCAAGAAACTTAGTGGGATATTCTATTTTCTTAATTTTAAGTCAACCTTGTGCATGATTACGATTTCAGTTTACGTTGATCATGTTTCAGTTAATCTTGGCAAGACGAAAATTACGTTAATTCGAAACCAGTAATTTTTATATCGTCATCTGTTAATCTTAATGAAATCTAATCATCAGACACAATTACGGATATCATCAACACTGAACAGATGGTAGAGAATCGAAATGTTCAAACTGCCAATAACTTCATGTAAAATTAAACGACTGTTTTACGCTACAACATATCGTTTTCAACATTTTTAATTTTAAAACTTAATCAAAGCTGTATAAACTTCATAACTATTTACCTATTCAAAAAATGTAATTCTATCAATACGAATTTTCGAAACTAAAATCTGATCACAATTTAGAATTATGTAGCCCCGTAACCCCTGTATGGTCTCTCTGTCACAGATTTTCCTGAATGCTATAAACTGGCAAATAATGATCCAATTTAGACATTAGCTGCTGGTCAATTGTGATCTCACAAAAACAATTCTTGTAAAAATAGGCCAAGTCTCGTGTTCATGTAGTGACAAAAAGTTATGAGATCTTCTTCTGAGTCAAGTCTACACTTTACAGAGTGTGTATTCACTTCACTTTGTGAAACAGAATGGTTTCTCTCGGTATAATAGATCGTTTATTTAGGATAAAAAAATCTGATGACTTGGCCATTATGCAGGCCATGTTTTAGTTAACCTATATAAATACCTTAAATGTGTTACTTTATAAAACATATAAATACTTAAATTTTCGAATTTACAAGTATATATTATTCCCTCAATTTTAGTAAAAATTATGACATGCATAATGGCCAAGTCATCAAATAATTCATAACCTTTATAAGTTAGGAAGTCATGACAAACATATTGAAACTGGTGTATGTTTAATGCATTTTTACAGCAATTCCACTTATCATGGCATTAGGACAAATTGAATTGATGATTTCATATCGTTCCTTGTGGTTTGGAAATTATAATACACACTGACCACATTGATAACTACCATCCGTCGATCTTGCGGGATGAGCAATGACAATTGTGTCAAGAAACAAGGTCTTTTCCCTGAGCAGATGTCCAAATTTTGGCTTTGCATGGTTTCCTGAAATCAATCCAGACGAATACCGACAAGGCCCTTTGATTAAGGAGATGGACGATTTTTTCCCAATAATCAAATCTCGGCGATGATAATCGTTTTATCGTCGAGTTATAAAGCTCCAATATTTATTGAGTACCAATTTCAGTAAATTTCATATTCAGTGCCATGTATATAATTTTTAAACTGAATTAAATTTTGATTTATAACTATCCTGTTGTAAATTTAAGTGTAGTAAAATTCGTCTTTGTGCATGTAGATAAATTTGGAGGAGAACTTTAACAACGATATTTGCTGCACAGCTGGTTGAAGTTTTCTTAAGAACAGAGTAGCGTAAAAATCTATAAAAGTTGCATACCCACTATTGGACCATTACTGTTTTTTTCATAAATTCTCAATGAATTCTAAAAATCATGAATAAATTTTCAACCAAGCTAATACAACAGAAGATCAAGGGTAAGGGGGTGGTCTCTGATATATTACACCGTAATTGAAGCTCTTATTTTTAATCTTATATTGTAACGTTCTGGCGTCGCATTAGGGTTCGAAGCCCCGTCCGGCCATACCGATTTGGGTTTTCCATTGTTTTTAAAAATCACTCCAGCTAAATGACAGAATGGTTCCTTTAAAAGGTCATGGTTGAATTCCTTCCCGTTCTCTGTCCCCAACTCTTTCCCACCTCTAATGACCTCGACGTCGACGAGGCGTAAAACCATAAGCACAAAAAATCTTATATTACCTTGGCTTACGTTCAGCTTGTTATTTCGGTGCGTTACGTTATGCTTGGTATTTGTAACTTCGTGCACTGGCTCCATCAACCTACAGGGGCCTCACACATGAGTCAGACAGGTTGGCGATTCGACGTTACTGTGGCATTAGTTTTTGGTTAGTTAGCAAGTGTGACTTGTTCATATTGCTTTATTACAACATAATGAAAATCGTGTACAATGTATCACTGTTGCGGGAGATCCTGAAACCTCATAAATGAACGCCACTAGCTGTTTGGTCACAATGGAATGCTACGGGTGGAGTGCAGCTGCATGCTTGTAATTAGGAAAACATGTTAGGCGCCCTGTCACCTGTCAGATGCCCAGTGCCTCATGCAGCCGTTCCGCTTAATCATTCCATCTAGGGTCATCCGAGGAATTCTTACTATGTATCCGTATCCCCTTGATTTATTAAACACTACAGATAAAACGTACTGTCATACAACCAGTTACAACCAGTTATTTCTGCTGTAAGTGGAAATTAAACACGGTGAGTTATGCGCTACGGCTATTCACACTTCACAATAAAATCAAATAACACGGTCTTTAAATGAATTCACCTAAAGCAATCAGGTCGCCGTTAAGTCCAAAAGAGAAGTAGCTGTTTACTTTCACGGAGTCAATATCTCACGTTACCCATATAATAAAGGAGCTGGGCTGGGAGTCACTGGAAGACAGGTATACGGTTATTACACACGAAGATGGCCGAATATCTAAATTGAAACACATAGATTTAAACGAAATATATACCTTTCTTAACCGTTGGTTTACAACTTTAATATAAAGATTATGCATGTTAAACAAATATACAGACATAAATGGTAACTTATGTACAGAGAATGGAGCCATCTTCCGCCACCTAACGTGATCTTTGGACGCCACGCAGATGTTCCACTCACCCCGTGACTATACAGTGTAACAGACATCATGACCAAACTAGTCTCTATTATTATTGTTCATAACTACCGCGATGGAGAATATACCTCCATGTAGCAATTTCCAATACACATATTTTTGCATTACACCAATTTTTGCTTGGATTGCATGTAACCTGTTCAGCATATCCCTTGATAATTAATTTAAGTCTCTACCCCATTTACCTACAAATCTAGTTTTCACACTCACTTATGATTGAAATCAAATGCTAGTATACGGTCATGCTTTCATCTGGAAGCGAAGCGGTAAGCATGACCGTATACTAGCATTTGATTTCAAGCATAAGAGAGTGTGAAAACTGTAGATTTGTAGGTAAATGGGGTAGAGACTTGAATCAATTATTAAGGGATATGCTGAACAAGTTACATGCAATCCAAGCAAAAATTGAATACAAAAATATGTGTGTAGGAAATTGCTACATGGAGGTATATATTCTATCGCGGTAGTTATGAACAATAATAATAAAGACCAATTTAGTCATTATGTCTGTTACACTGTATAGTCACGGGGTGAGTGGAACATCTGCATGGCGTCCAAAGATCACGTTAGATGGCGGAAGATGACTCTATTATCTGTCCATAAGTTACCATTTATGTCTGTACTAATTTTAACATGCATAATCTTTATATTAAAATTGTAAACCAACGATTAAGAAATGTATTTATTTCGTTTAAATCTACATGTTTCAATTTAGATATTCGGCCATCTTCGTATGTAACCGCTCTATTGTCTGTTTATAGATGTCGCAAATGTATCAAAGTTACGACTGAAAACCAACCAGAAAGAAATCTGAGTTTGAACAAGGTCTGTTTGAATGATTCATAGATACATTGTTTAATCTAGAAGCAACAAAGGAGAAATGGTCTTTACACCTAGAATCTATTTTTTCCCCAAGGCAAATATGTCACTGATCACTCGACAACGATAGCCGAAATAAGTTTAAAACTGTAATTTATTAAAGACATTTAAGCGAGATATTATTAATAATCATACTAAAAGAAACAAAGTTAAAGAGTGCCTTGCACGAGAGCCTTGGTTTAGAGGAGAGTGTACTATTTTTCAAGAAGAAATTTTACGTGTTTCTAAACTTGTCCGAATACCACACATAGCGATGTCTGATTGCCAGGAAGAGCTGGCGACTCGTCCAGGTGAAATTGTGACAGTATGGGGCTGCTTTCACATTATGTTTCGCAATTCACGTACTACTTGTATCCGACTGACTATTCTGTAGTTAACTGCAGCGTGTAAAGACGGTCAGATCAAAAAGCTCATCCCGATACTTGGGTACACAATCCACAGAACCTCAAACAGCGCTGAGTAGAAAAAACAAGAGACGGCAGCCTGGTAGAGAAAACAATAAATTATAGCATTTATTTGCAGCAGCAAACCTGTTAGCAACCGACGAAATAAATGCCATCGACACCTCATTTTTAAATAAATTATATCTTTTTTTTTTCTTATGGCTTTACGCCTTGTCGATGTCATTAGAAACGGGAAAGGACTGGGACAAGGAACAGGGGGTAATCCGGACATGGCCTTTTTCAAGGAACCATCCCCGCATTCGCCTGGAGTGATTTTGGGAAACCATGCAAAATTCAAATATTGATAACCGGGCGGGGATTAGAAGCTGCGTCCTCCCGAATGCAAGGCCAGAGCGTTACCGCTCACCAACCACACCCGTTTTCATATTTTGATGGAGACTAAAAACCTGAAATAGAAAAAAAAAATCATAGTGAAGAAAATTTACACACTCATTGGTTGTTAACCGCGAATTGGTACGAATAGACTTAGAATTGTAATGCAGAACTTGGACACAGAGAGGTTCAAGTCACATAAAACGTGTTCCAAAAAACACAAAGAGTAGGGAAAAAATTGACTGTATAACAACATTTGTTTTGAATAAAATTTATAAATATATTATACAAAAATTACCTGCGAGAGAAAGCCTGAGCAACCGATATAACATTACAGAGACTTAGACACGCTATCCGTCTGTTTATCGCCATTCTGTTTTGAAAATTTCAAGACAAAAAATATGTTATTTATCCAGAAAAAAAGATATTCTATTTCCGTTCTAATGATACATAGTATTTCCTTGTCAAATGTAATCAAGATCTGTTTGAAAATGCAACGAACAGAGGGACAGAGTTACTTTCGCATTTATAAAAATAATGTATATTCATGAAATATTTCACGCTCATACGGCCTTCAAAGTCACAAGTCATTTGGTTGAACAAACAACTCTTTGGGAACATTGATCCTTATTGCAATCATTACTTACTGTACTTATTACCACTCTTACACCGGCTCATTTCGTTGCAGAGGTCTTGGATGGTATACCGTAGGTTGGAGCTTTAAACGGATATTATGCTCAGTCGTGTACCCGAAGCTCTGCGCTAATGTTTGCTACCAGAATAATTCTGCATTGCAATTGCCTTAGGGAGCGTGCACAAACTACGTGACTCGGTCCAGGGGAGGGGGATGGGGGTTTGGCCTGGAAGGCTACGCTGGGCTACGTGGGGGGAGGGGGGTTCCGAGCCAGGCTTCGTAGCTTTCCTTTCATAACATTTTTCACAGTTAAAATGAGGAACAAAACACACAACAGCATGTGAATATTTATTTCCCACAGTTAATTACCTCCATATGTAATTTCCAATAGTCAGACAAGAGAAAACAGTACAAAATGTCTTCTGGAATCAAAAGGGAAAAAAGTTACGTGCTACGTGGGGGGGGGAGGATGGGAGTGGCAAAAGCCACGTAGGGCTACGTGGGGGAGGGGGGTTCACAGGAGGGCAAAATGGAGCTCCGTTGTTTATGCACGCTCCCTTAGTCGGACAAGATTTATCATGTTATAACATTATAACTAGCGAAATGGTGGTCGACGGGACAGCGAGTTCTTTACAATGACGTGAACGTTCGTCGTCAGTGTAATAACTAATGAGCAAAGCACAGCTAAGAGCAATGTCACAAGAGTAGGCCTCGATTTTAGGACTGATTCTTGTTAGTCATAATACTATGAGGTGTCCGCAGTGTCAATGTATTTTGACCTGAAAAAAATACGAAAGCTATTGTATTTTGCAGCGTCAATATTGCACCATCGTTGAACATATATCGACCACTGAATGTTCCTATTTCCTCATATAAAGTAATTCAGAGACACTATTGTACACCTAGGCAAAAATTCAATTTCCGGTCATGAATGGCTCTTGTCTTTTCGAGACACCCGGAGCCAAATTGACTACCCTCCCTTTGTTACATGAAAGTTTTACTTAAAGATAATAATCAGCGAATGTTAGTAGTTAAATTCATATCCAATTTCGTATTTATCAGCCAGCTGTGGAGTTTTTAGATAGATTTTTTGGTTTCATTCCTTTAGTCTGGTATTTCTATGTTGATCGGTTCGTTCCAAGTCTGTTAGGTTCCTTATGTAATTTAATTTGATTTAATTGCTATGGAGTGCTTGCTCCTGTGGCAATTTCTCTACACACCCATTTTTCACTTTCCTATCTCCACCAACTTTTTGCCTCTAATTTCAGCTTTAAATTCTTTTAGTGTTTTTGTTAAATAATTCATCATTACTCTTGGTGATTTTTCCAATCTCTGATCCCCTTATCTACGAAAGAAAGTCTTCACACACACTTATGCCGAAAATCGAATGCCAGTTCACGGTCATGGTCATCTTTTCCCTTGCATGCAAATCTCCTACTGCTTCCACAAATATCTTTCCACGTCTCATCACCAATATACGAATTGTACACTCCCATGACTCACTTCACGCCCTCCTGTCTTCCAGTGAATCCCATTCCAGCTCTTTCATCATATCGGTTACTGGTTGTATTCTGCGGTAACTGCCATAGACAAATCTAGAAGCCCTTATTTGCATCCCCTCCGACTCCTATATTTGATACCCAAAATGTGGGTCCGATACCACACTACCAAATTCAAGTAATCGTCTGACGAAAGTTTTGTAACCCAGTTCTCTTACTTCTCTAGTACATCCCCTCATCAACCTCTCCAACGACTGAAGTATTTTGAAACCTTTTCCTACTACCTGAACAAAATGTTCTGCTCAGTTGAGTTTGTTGTCAGGTGTTACGACAAAGGATTTACACTTTAAGCCTTCAACAAGCAATTCTTTCCCCACGTTATAACCATAATTATTCTTCAGTTTTTATCTGTGTACCTAATAAGCTGAATCTTCTTTGCATTTATCTTCATAGATATTCTGTCCAGACCACCCTGCAGCTGTCATCAAAAGGATTAGTTTAGGTGGAAATTCCTTTGTCATTTCTTGCTTACAATTAATGACATACAGAAAATTTTGTTTTGTTATTATGACTTCTGACAGTTTTGCTTACCTAGAGACTCGGATATTAATCGTTTTTCGTGAAATGTTTTATTTAGTATAATTGACCCAAGTTTTCCATATAATCAAGGTTTTGATGTGTAAGAAGTTATTTCAAATTTTTCGGGTTTCGTTTGATAACTGCGCAAACCTGTAACCGCGTATACGCTAATACCCTTTAAAATACTCTCATGTTGAGAAGGACTAATACTTCTCCACGTACCTGCCAGTCTCGGTAGCACTTCACGTATGCTCTTTTGGGCGGAGTAATGACAGGGAGCCTCGTTCCACCTTGACTCCACTGTGATTAGCTTGAGAAACAACCAAATATCGAAAGGGAACACATTGATAGAGGAGAAAAAAAGAACCAGAGAAGTGTTTAGCTCGTGAAGAAATTTTGATATTTGTTTTCTAATGGATTCACGCCACTTCAACGTCATTGGAGCATGGTGTCCTCGCATTCGGGAGAACGCGGTTTCGAATCCCCGTCCGGGCTTCGAGATTTGGGTTTTCCATGGTTTCCCCATATCACTCCAGGTGAATGCCGGGATGCTTCCTTCAAAAGGCCATGGCCGAATTCCTTTCCGTTTCTTGTCCACAGTCCTTTCTCACCTCTAATGACCTCGACGTCAACAAGGCGTTAAGCCTTAAACAAAAAAAAAGGAGGCGGAAAAGATCTTAGGACAAGGAACGAATAGAAATTTGGGTATCGTCTTTTGAAGGAAACGTTTCGGTATTTACCTGAAGTGATTTCGGGAATCTATGGAAAACTGGAATCTTAATGGTCCGTCGGGAATTTGACCTGCGTCCTCCCGAATGCGAAGCCAAAGGGTTACCACCCACCCACCTCGGCAAAAGTTATGAATCAGATGCAGATAAAGAATATTCTTCTAGTTTATATAAATCCTGTCTCATTCTTTCGATTAATGCAAATCTCTCAGCGCGCGGCAGAAATTAATATTGGCTAGTGGTATCGACCGAATAGCGTCTAATAGGATCATAAGACACAAATAAAATGTGGCCGATACTCACGCTAGTGGAGAGGAATAAAGCGTGTAGCGGAGTCTTCATTAGAATCCTTAAATTACCAAAAAACTGATTCAGCATGTAGCAGTAAACCAATCGGACTGAAGATATAGACTGGTAAATCGGAGATTTCTAGGTAACAGCCGGGTATAATAAGAACGTCTCAATTGAGGTAAATGGGAATACTGATGATTAAATCTAATTCACACGACCCAATTATAACATTGCATGATGACATAGTAAGTTATTGTTTCTTTTTTTTTTGGGGGGGGGGGGGAGGGGTGATTTGGTCCCTACATATCTCTGGAACCTTAAACTAAAACTAATACATTTTTTTTTCCTTTTCTTCCCAAAATATTTGCATGCATATTCTGATGGTATACCTATGTTCGACTGATATGAATCTCTTGGGTTGTAGTTTTGGTTGGAGAACTGGAAATTTTGGAATTTCCATCAGTCTTCAAAAATCTTCTTTGTTTTTAGAGATGTCTTTTGCGATTTTGAGTCTTCCCAAATCCACTCTTCTTTATTTCAAACGTCAATGGCTTCCTTTTTTAATTTAGAAATGCTGTCGAACTTTTTTTCTGTCAATTCTGTATAGTCTCCATAAAATTTTAGTATACTTTTTCTTATTATTGAATCTATAATTTTTTTATGTTCTTGTACAAATCTTAATTTTTTCCTTTTGCACCGTTATCTTTGTTTCCCTTCTTTTTAATCCAGACCTTCCTGTACCCTACTTTAAAACAAAAAAAAAAGTCAGGATACTGTGACTCATATAGTACGTCTGGTTAAATTACTTTTGTATATAGTCTGGTGTTTGTCTGAAACAATACTGACTTTTAACAGCCACGAATATGCGTGAGTTTTAAAACCATTGCATATCCTCAATCTTTCTTTCGTAGCTGAACTATTCGCATCAATGGATTGTATACACTCTCCCAAATATTTATCAAGCCTTCCTAGCTTTCCCTATTGAGGTTCTAAATGTATTCTTCCTTAGTGTCTACCACAGTATATTTATTTTTAACGTGTGAGATTTTTAATCCTGTTTTATCTGCAATTTATGTAGAGTTTATGTCAGTTTTTTGTATATACTTTATTTGCTACTTGACTGCTAGATCGTCGGCAAAAGCGATACCTTTTATCTCAAATTTTCAATTTGCGCACTTGATGATAACAAGTCCCTGTAAGTGCTTGTGCTCCGTTTTACGCGAGCCATGTTGGCAGGAAGTGGCAGGCCAGTAATGGACTGCATACGTTGCCGAGAACGGAACGAGGACCGACAACTTATGAATCACGCAGCAGAGGTACACCACACCTACGTTTCTGCTTCTAAGAACGAGTCTACCAACCAATGGCGACCAACCTGCTCACAAGTCGGTTATAGTTTGTGCAGACTCTGACGCATTCAGCGCTTGCTTGAGATGTCGCAATGTCCAGTCCGTTGATCCCTCACATTGCCACTACCTGAAACGTGACTTGCACGACAGAAATTTAGGTCGCGGAACTAACGCCAAGCTGCCCAACGACGCAGATTGAAATATCAGCGTAGTGACATTTGTTAACACATTTACTCCAAGCGAACGTTGGACTAAATCCAAGTTTTCACGTATGAACATTTTTTTATACAAACTAATTCCTCCCAAACTTAATTTCTGTCAATGCCCTGTTGACTAGTTTGATGTAATCCTCCTTTTCCTATCTTAATATACCCATTATAATCTACGTCCTCAATTATCTGCTTCATATACTCTTATCTTTATCTTCCTCTACAGTTCAATCCTTCAATTTTTCCCTCTCCTATCAAATTTACTAATCCCACATGTTGTAAAATGCGAGCTACAACTCTCTCTCTTCTTTCTGTGATATCTCCCCACTAACTTCTTTGCTCGCCCATCACTCCGAAAATATGTCCATTTCGTACTTAATTTTTAGCATCCATCTATAAAACCACATTTGAAATGCTTCAGTTCTCTTACTTTCAGGCATTCCTGAGGTCCAAGCTTCAGTACCAGACTGACGGAATTCAGCTATCAAACAATTCTCTCGATATCGCGAGATGCTCAGGCATTATCATTTAATTCTAAAATACTTCTCTGTATGTGGAATGAAAATGATGACAATCCAGAAGGGAAATGAACACCTCGCTTCTCTCTACTTTATGATCAGTCTCTCGATTATTTCGCGTAGTGCCACCACTCTTCTTATTCTCAACTAATTACTTTAACTCCACAAAAACATGTACTAAATTTTCCTCTCATACATCTCTTTTCTCTACACTCTACAGCTTTCCCCATAGTTTATTCTCTGTTAACAAATAACCATAATCGCACGACTTAAAATAAGTTGGGAGGAACTGCTATTTCCAATTAATAAAACGTAACACACAATAGCAGATTTTTTTTTTTTTTTTTTTTTTTTTTTTTTGCCTTAAATTACCCACTGCATAAGGCTGCATTATCAGTATATCTCAGTGACAGTGTGTAACTATATTAATTTGTAGATATTGGCTTTTCTTGTGAAAGGCATTTAATTGTTTGCTGAAGTTATCTCAGTTGATCTATTAGCTGCTGTTAAATTTCCCACAACGAGGGAATTAGCAAAATTATTCAACTTTGAAGAAGGCAGAAGAATAGTACCCAGCTGTGAGAGGAAATTTGTCTTCAAATCTGAATCTGTCTTCCCGTTTAGCGTTACCGGAAAATTTAAAAGCTCGTGTGTTCGTAATGACCTGGTGACAGGGTTTTCATTTGCTGCACAATCCGCCCCTTTCATAGCCTGCTATAAACGAACCTAATAATCCTACCCGGTATAGGGAACCTGCAGTTTAACACGGAATCTGAACCACGGAAGCGTTCTGGTGTACTTCACATTACACAGCAAGCTGTGCCAGAGGTGAAGGTCTGGTTAATGGCCTATGAAATTCGCAGCCGAGACTGGGATTCGAACTGGGAACATCCACTCAGATTTTTAACCACTGGGGCACCAGCTCCCGTACCAGCTTGGTCTATTTCTACCAAGCCCGGTTGGGGAAAAGTAACGTTCAGATTTAGCATTTGAGAGGGCGTTGGCTCGAACCTCTGTTTTGAAATCGTAATGGAGGTTTCCCATGATACTGTGATGTTTAACTCTTAAAGGCCATAGGCGATTTCCTTCCGCCAACCTCTCACACCTCTAACGAACTCAGTCTTGTAAGGTAGCCATTTCGTTCATCGGCCTGATTTTCAAGAAAACTAACGTTATTTTTCGATAAAAGAAACTATTTTTATATTTGACCTAAGCACATTTAATGTATGGTATCAGATCATTTTTTCTCAGTTTCCTTATCAAACTCTACACTGACTGGAGTGAATTGACAGATTACTATGTAGCATTATCAGTTTATCATCAGTTCGCTTTCGACTCTATTTCTCACCTTTATATTTAAAGTTCGATAGTAGTGCCGGTACATAAAGCAGGGGTGAGAAATAGTGTCGAAAATTATAGACCAATCAGTTTGAAATCAGTGGTAGGTAAATTAATGGACAGATTGATATACGACCACATCATAAATATATGTGGTTTTCAAGTAGGCAACATGGATTTAGGAAAGGATATTCATGCGAATCTCAGTTGGTGGAATATATGCAAGATATTTCGGATGAAATGGACAAGGGAGGCCAAATAAATAGTAATAAATAAGGTAAAAACTATTGGAGTGGATGAGAAAGTGATTAACTGTCAGGGAGAATTTTTAAAAGGTAGAAAACAAAATGTTAGGGTAGGAATTGCAGTATCAAAAGAAGTGGAAGTAAAATTTGAGTCCCACAGGCTAGCGAATTGGGACCATTGGTATTCATTATTCTAATGAATAATTGTGTTGTTTGTTTACTATCAGAAATTAGATTATTTGCAGATGCATAATGCTATATCAAAGGATCGAAACGGTAGAGAACTGTAAACAGCTGCAAGGTGATCTGAACAGGATATCTAGTTGGATTGGCAAACATGGGATCAAGATAAATGCAAAGAAGAGCCAGTTTATTTGATACACAGATAAAAAACTGAAGGTTGATTATGATTATAAATTGAGGAAAAAATTGCTTATTGAAGACTTGAAATGTAAATATCTTGGTATTACATTTGATAACAAGCTTAACTGGGCAGATCTCATTGGAAAGATGGGAAAAGGTTTCGAAATTCTGCACTTGTTGGAGAGAGTGATGAGGAGATGTAAGAGAGAAGTAAAGGAATTGGGTTACAAAACTTTGGTCAGACCATTACTCGAATACGGTAGTGTAGTATGGGACCACATTTTGAGTATCAAACACTGGAGTTGGAGAGGGTGCAGAAAAGGGCTGCTAGATTTGTTTCTGGAAATTACAGCAGAATGCAATCAGTAACAGATATTATAAAAGAGGTGGAATGGGATTCATTTGATTACAGGAGGAGGGTGAAGAGCATCATGGGGGTGTACGAGGCGTATATTGGTGATGAGGCAAGGAAATATATTGGTGTAACAATTGAAAGTAATAAATGGAAGGGAAAAGATGACCATGACCACAAGCTGGCCCTCGATTTCGGGGACAAGGGTGTAGGAAGATTCTCTTTTTTATGTAAGGGTGTTAGGGATTGGAATAAGTTTTCTTGAAAAATGATGAATAAATTACCGAAAACGTTTAAAGAATTTTAACTTGAAATTAGTAGACGACAAATGTAGGAGGGTGCAGGAAAGGGAGAAGTTGGGTGTGTCTGGAAACTGCCACCGGAGCGTGCGCTCCATTGCAATTAAAATTAAATTAAACTCTTAACGTTATACGAACTATTACAAAAATATCAGTCATATTGACCCATCTGAACTATCTGGTAATAAATTTGCTTCATAGCACAGTAGCTAGCTTGTGTAATAACAGTGCCCGTTTTTAAAAATAATGACTTGGGTTCCAAATACTAAATTTCATAGAAGTAATTATTTCTCAGATTGTAATCCTCGCAATAAAGGATCACAAATACACTAACAGACACTACGTCTGTAAGTGTAAAAATTGCTCGTTATGTCTGAACGTAATTAAGAAACTTGTTTCATTTCGACCACAGATGGTTGCCACTGCACTATACAAGTAGCAAATAAAAGCTAATCGTCATGGCGGTCGTTTCGTGTCACTGGCGCAAAGTGTTTACGATGCACCGTCAGGATGGACTTGCAGCAATTGCCACAATATTCTGTCAGCTACGATTGGGGCTTACGAACGCCAACTACTGTAGTTTGTATACTGCTTCAGTTGTCATAGTACCTAAGTCAGTTATTAGAGCAGTAACAATGCCCGCCTTGTACGCTGTGACACCAGTACGGTGATGATATCACCGTATTGGCGTCAGACTATGTGCTGGAAGAAATTTTCGTCAATAGGGCAGATCCGAAACGTATTCTTAGAGTGAGAGCATAGGACACTGCTGACAGTAAGACGGGGACTTTAAAATTAGTACACTCCTTGCATCTTTGAGAAGAGTATGCCTGAATAGGCACCCACCGGGTTTTACTCCGTTCCCTTTCATCCTTAACACAGCTTCACAATTAACTATACCCAAATAAAAGCTATGAACACTTTCACACTGCGGTTTGCAACGGGTGACCACCCCGCTTTTATATCACTTCAGGGCATTCTTATGACAGGAAAGCATTACCTCAGTTTCCTTTCATATTATACTTTTGATGTAACTTTGACTACTGCATGTTGGTGTTGTGGGTGGAGAAATGGACCATTCGTACATTCTGTGATATCCAAGAAGTGAGTGACGAGATTTTTTCCTCCGCTAACAATTGAAATAGCAAATCTGGGACGGCCAAGAAACATAATTACTGTATTTTAATAACATAGACGAGTTCTGCTGGAATAAACATGACCTTTAATATCGGTGGTACGGAAAAGAAATATTGTTTCTAATTAACATTTTCTCTTCCTTCTGCCTTTCATTTATATAGCTTAGATAATGAATCTAAAAGGTGACGAGGTCATGCATAAAATCTGCATAGAAACAGCAGCGAAGTTCACATTAGTACCATCTTGTCATGTAGAAACTGCTAGCTGTAATAACGAATGGTAACCACTTCCCAGCGCATGGCGTTTGTATATTCCTGCCTAGCTGCCCGTGTTTAAAAATAGGTTTTGCACATTAGGGTTGAAATTAATTATTTGGTTGGGGACTAGAGGTAAATCAGAACACACAATGAAATTTTATTTCACGTTACCTAGAAATTTTTGTGTGGAGAGGCAAACTAAAGCTGGAAAGAAGCACTGGTTCTGCCATAGTGGTGCAATTCCTTTAACTTTTGTGGTTCAGATTGTTATTTTTAAAGATGTTTTAAACACTACATAATGGACTGACACTTCTGTAGTATGACATTTTTATACAGATATTTAGTATCATCAATACGTATTATTTACGTATGGATTATCAAATAAATTCTTTAATTTACTCTGGAAGAAAAACTTTGAAGATTTAGAAAAGAGCAAGAATTTATTGTTACAAACATCACTCATGCATCTGACAATCGAGAAATATATCATGACACCTTCAAGTTAGCGGACCGTTGACTTCTGTGAATGCGGTAATGTTTCATTTGTGTACATTAACAGCTTCAGAAGTTAGGCGCAGCTGCTATTGCTGTGCAATTGCTTTAACCTTGAATGAGGCGAGGTGAACGGAGAGGCTAAGAAATGCACCGCCAAGGCCAACACTGATGTGAGTGAACTTACGGAATGTACGATAGGACGTTTTGAACGTTGAGTAGACTGCAAAAATGTAAAACCATTGTTTACATTTGACATCATTATAATACTCAGTACAACAATGATGAACTGACTCTTCGTACATTTTATCTCATTGATGCCTAAGTCGTCAACTTTTACATTCGATTAGCTGTCAGCGAATAGGAAGAAAAATAAGTCTTTTAAAGTACCCTGTTAGTGGAATTCCAAACGTCACAGATCGAATGTCTTGTCGTCTTTCTACGCATTAGGTATTTTTATTTACCACATCCTATTGCGGATGTGAAACCGGTCTACCGAGTGTAGTAGGTGAGCGGTAACGTTCCGGACTGGCATTCGGGAGGACGCGGGTTCAAATACCCGTCCGACCAATCAAATTTCCGTTTTCAATCACTCTAGGTAAGTGTCGATATATTTGCTGCAAAACGCCATGGCCAAATTCCTTTCCGTTCTGTGCCCACTCGCTTCCTCTCCCGTGTCTAATGACCACGATGTCAATGAAGCATAAAGACCGAATTAAAAAAAAAAAAGAAACACGGTTACAGTATTCCCACAACGGACGTAAAGCCTCATTCGTTCAGCCGTTGTATAACACTTAAATGGAACTTGTAAAACGAAGAGTGGTTACAGTTTTTCGATGTAACTTTTAAAAAATTCCCGTTGGTTCTGCTGTTATTGTTCAAAGCTATCATCAGATGTTTGTACGATTTTATGTTAAGTTAAAAACAGTATTCGTGAACTGCCTGATCCTTAAGTTTATTTTCTTGAAACTTGGAGACATTCTGAAACAAACTGCAATCTTGTTAGATCTGCCGTGATTTGATGATTTTATTACTCAGCAAATTATGGTTTCTTCTGCAAGAACTTAAATGCTTCTAGCGGAAAAGTTATTGTATCAAAGAAAGCATAGGCAACCCAAGCGTGATACTAAAAGTTAAGCGTTCTGAAAACTCCTTCTCAGGAAAACGTGGATTCAACTGCAGGTCCATCAAGTATCATGATTGTTCATAACTCTGAGAGTAGGGGACGATGAGTTGTGGAATACATTTCGCAAACCCCTAAAGATAGTTCCAACTTTCTATGTTTTATCAATATCTTGCTTGATCCTGATAAGAATAAAATTACGCGTTTAGTCTTCATCTAAAACGTCTTCAATGCTACACACCAGTTACACTACTCACACTACCAAATGTTTTTATAGTAAGCATTTTTCGAGATTTCGCCGATTACGAACTGTATATAAACGTTTGTTGTTGTTGTTGGTAACAACCTGGAGCCAAGGATTTTGTGTTGCCGAACTTGTATTTTGTGGAACTACGAACTTGCACGTATTGATTCATGATATAAATGTGTAAGTAGTTAGTAATCTAAGACATCTTAATCAATTTACAAAAAATCCAAGTCGAGTAACATTATTGTATATGCAGGCCTACTTATAGAAGTGTATATATGATTACCTAGGACACTGAAGATGTCTTAAAAGCATTTGTTTAGTTACAATGACCAGATACCGACCTCTTGTTTGGGATGCATTCCTGCTGTCTAAACAGAAAATTCCTTTCACTGACTTCGCAGCTTCAAGTATCTGCACTGTTTCGTTCGTGACAGAATCACAATTATGAAATGATTCAATTATTGATCATTTCAAGATGTAAGTCGAAGTGTTTATGGCCTAGTATGTAAATAAGTCCAAGTGGTATCCGGTTATTGCTATACAGGTATAATAAGTATAGAAAAGCCCCAGATGGAAGAACGTTTGGGTCGGGAGCCCAGTTTAGTATAGGAAATAAAAGTGGTAGAACTCTTTTTAATCTGGATTATAAAAGACGGAAAACCAATAACGAAAAAAAAACAGTAATCATAGCAACTACGAAGCTTAGGCCAAAATTACCATTCTGTTTCACTGTTTACACATGCAGTGATAGATTTTTACCCCTGACCTTCCTGTTTCATAACAGAAGTTTTTAATTATGCTATCAGTCACATTAAAAAAACACTTTATTCAGAAGGATTATGGGTTGATTCAGATTACAAGGTTCTAGTCAGACTTTAGCATGAGTTAATAATGAGTGAGTGGATCTGAGTTACGAGGTCTCGAGGCAGCTCCGTCACACCTGGCCGACTCCGCCACTGACGTCTGATGGCAGACGAATTGCGGCAGGACTTAGCGGTTGGCAAACCTGTCGGCAGCAATGACCGTTGCCAAGGACAACGCGGACCGCAGGATGGTGACGTGAGCGCGTGGGAAGGCGGGGGTGGAGGCTAGGCTGCGACCTCGGGGTCAGCCGTGACACACTAATATCAATATTCATACTGATGGACAGCGTCTGATAAGCACGGACTTAAATCTTAAAAATCCACTAGGCATTTGAGTATGCACATAGTTAGGATAATGAGCCTTGGCAACAGTGAAATCCAATCAAAAGAGCCGCAGTGTGAGCACCCTAGGAAATTTCACCATAAAACTGTGGTAGAGAGTGAAAAATCAAAGTTGGTTCAAGATCAAAAACAATAAAATTATTAGAAATTCATAGCTAACACAAATACTTTAAAAATTATGCTAGTTACCTGCGTTTCCTTTTAAAGAAATATACTGACGAAAGAAATGAGTACACGAAAAATTATCATTGTTTTTAATAATACCTGTCATACACACACATAAAAGCGTGGTCGGTGAGCCGGAGGACCCAGGTTCGGATCCCCGTCCAACCATCCCGAATCGAGTTTTCCAGTTCACTCCAGGCGAATGCCGCTATGGTTCCTTCAAAAGACCATAGTCCGTCCCGTTCCTTGCCCCCAGTCCTTTCACTCGATATTGACGTAGTGTAATGCAGAAACAAAAAGAAAGCAATAACTATAAGTTAACTAATATTAATTTTAATTGAAGTTAAATCTTAATTATTACAGCTATCGTTTTCAAAGGAATTCAATGTTTGGATTGTTAAAAAAAAAAAAAAAAATCATCTCTACTTATGTATAGCACTGTTTCCATATACGGACCATGTCCTGGCGTCTTGCCGTGACCTCCAACGAGAGGGTAGAAAAGGGATAATGTAGGACACCCTCTCAGCCAGTGGCCGATCAAGGGGGGGGGGGGGGACTATGAGGCTCAAGCCTCCTCCCCAAAGTATCTAGGTTGAGACTTAAAAAAAAATAATCTCTACTGATCTTTGGCACGTCTATAAAACCTATCTTTGCCCCGACTTAAGGCCCCAGGGCCCCCCCCCCCCAAACGAAATCCGCTCAAGCCCCCCTCCCCAAACCATAATCCTGGAACCGCCACTGCTCTCAGCTACTGAACGTATAAACGCTATCTAAAAATTAATGAATCAAGAACGATCAACGACATGTTGAAGAAGGATGCAATGGTTAATCATTACGTTCAAGATCAAAATTATATCATCTGGAAATTTAAAGCTAGAAACTTAACTTGGCCTACATCTCCAAGGCTGTATTTATTCCTCTCAATGGAGCATATAAAACCAATTCCATTTCTGTGTATCAAAGAGTTTAAAGCATAATCATAATCGCGGGGCGATGCACGTATATTTCACATACTATATAGCAATCTTTGGCAGTTGGAAAGGTTAGTTTAAGGGCTTCTAAAAATTTCAGTCGGTATCGGGAAACGAATAAATACGAAAATATTACTCGACAAGAAAATAATTTCTGACGGGGGTAATGATTCATTTACGTACATTAACAGCTTCAGAAGTTGTAGGCATTCACCATTAAATAATTTACTAATAGAAGCCAAATTAGACAAAAACCAGAGACGGTAACACAGAAAACTGAGGGTATAGTATGTCGTTGCTGTATGCACATGAAGATACTACAAACATTAGTACAAAAACAAATAACAAAAAAAAAAAAAAAAACTTCATAAAAAGGTTCCACATAAATTCTGGTTTGCCCACCGTTATGAAAATTCCGCTGTTATTCAGCTTAGTTTTGATACATTATTTAAAACTAAATGCCAAATTAATGACATTTCTTGCATCATTAAATAACGAGCCTCGAAGATTGAAGGGTGAACTCCATAATGACTCACAATTTAGCAGATAAATTTGAAACAACGTGTAATTTTGATTGATTTGTAGGAGGTATTTTTTTTTTTTTTTTGGCACCAAATGTCAATCCCATAAGGTCAAACGTTATTCCAAATTACATATAACATTATTAGAACCACTTCTCATAGTTGTTTACATCGATGAAAAATTGAAGCGTATAGAATCAGAATGATTCCAGTGTATAAATGTGAATCACTAGATAAATAACGGGACTGTACTCCATTTGTAGTTCAAAACAGAAACATGCGTTTGCAAGTTGTAACTTAACTCCCTGAAGCTGGTTTCTACGGTCCGGAAGTAATGATGCGGGAGTCTGAAACATTAACAAAACGTTATTTTCGGTTAAAATTTAGAAACAAACATGTGGCATGTTTTCGTTCCCGCAACTACATTATGCGGAGAAATTTAAAATCTATCTTATAAACCGGTAAACAATTCAACCTCCTACGATTACGTAATGCAATGAATATTATGCGTCACCCCGACACTCACAACTTCTAGTATCATAGTGGTTGCAATGAACCCGTACAGAATATGGTATGTGAAGTTGGTTTATTTTCATACAGTACGAACATTAATCCAAATAAATATGATAAAACATATTGTATTGTAACTGTGATTTCAATAATACCACAATTGCTAGTCCCTCAGTACCTAAAAATGACACCAACTGATTAGAAACGAATAGTGCAAGAAGAAGCTAAGCACCCAATAACCACTGCAATGTACCTTTCTTGCTTCACATATTCTGTTCTTGACGTCCACGCTTAAGGAATTTGAAATTAAAATTTGTAAATTGGAAAAGTAATTGGGGGAGTAATTGTAAAAGAAAATTTAAAAGAAAATAATATAATAATAAAAAGGGGCAATTAGATGATTAGGGAAACTGCCACCGGAGCGTTAGCTCCATCGCAATTAAAATTGCACGCTACTAACAAAATAAGAAATTATAGATATCTCAAAATGTGTTGAATCATGTTGTCTCATCTTTTTGTAAGATTCTTGTACATATTCCTATTTTCAGCAACCGTTGACAAACATATTCATTTCGTATTTCAACATTCCATTCAAATAGCAATATCCAATATATTTCAAATATCTCGATTTTTCTTGAGAGAAGTCTTCTTTTAATATCACTCCTTGCTTTTCACTCCTTCATTTCTTTTGGTTTCCATGTTTAACCCATAATTGCATAGTGTAATAAATCCACTGTTCAAAATCGAATTAATGATGTTCTGTTTTACCAAAATCAGGGAAAATAATATTTTTCTCATGCGCATCACTACAAGCCGAATAGAACTGAATGATATACAACTGTCGCTGTTGTTATTGATTCAGAACAAATATTTGAAGTTTTCAAAACAATGCTGAGCCTTTTGAGTCTCAGCAGCTTTTTACTAGGAATTGTACTTTGTTAAGCGGCGAAAGATGCCTAATAGCTTTCCGGCATCACTTACAACTGGTTAGTCCCTAGCTTTATGTAACTTTCTGTACTTCAGTTCTAAGAAAATTGTGTTTTCTTTTCTGTGGTCACTGATAGCTGAATGCCGCTTAAAGAGCCATATGAGCTAATGCAGCTACGAGTCAGCGAACAACCCAAAAAGTGGAAGCATTCTTGCAGATGAATCTATCGTCGTTTATCTTAGGTTAACAGTTAACAGCGTGGCTATTAATCTGGATGATGGCGTCTAGTGCTGACCCCGGCCAGCGAGGCCGGCTGCGACCTGTGACCTTCTCGTTGACGATAGGTCACGACTACATCAATCTCTCCTCCGTGACCGGTTTCTCCAGGCGGGGACTCGACAGAGAAACATGACGCAGCCACGGTTATGTGAACGGAACAAAACTGATTCAGCTACAAGTAGTAATACAAATATTACTGTCCTGCTCTACACTGTGTCACTAGAACGTCTCTTCCTGTGTGCTAATTTTTATTCCAACTAAAAAACATTGAAAGTACTATATGAATCGTTTTTAAAAAGCAATCAAAGCTAGTGTAAACATTTGACGCGTACTTGCAATATGGTTCTCACTATCTGCTACTTTCCCCTGTTCTTTTGTTTTCCGAAGCTAATAATGTATTGTCTTGGGTGTACAACTAAACAGATAAATTTCCTGGCCTCGCATTCGGGAGGACGGCGGTTCGAATCCCCGTCCGGGCATCCTGATTTGGGTTTTCCATGGTTTCCCAAATCACTCCAGGTGAATGCTGAGATGCTTCCTTCAAAGGGCCATGGCCGAATTCCTTCCCATTCCTTGCGCCCCATCCTTTCCCGTCTCTAAAGACCTCCCTGTTAAGAGACGTTAAGCGTTAAAAAAAAAAAAAAAGATAAATTTCGTATTTAACCGGATTTTTCGGTTTTATTCAAATTAGCTCTTTAGGAGTTGGGTCGTCATGGAAAGTACTACTGTATCGAACCAAATTACGTGTAAATTTCGAATTTACAGCTGAGTTAGGATTTTCGTACTAAGTCAAAAAATTATTGAAAAGTATTAGTTGTAGGGAGACTGTGTACGCTTGTGCCAGTACGGTTGTGACAGTCATCATATTAGCCAAACTATAAGGAATACCGGGATGGTAGAGAGGAGCGGCGTGCCTGATTGAACGTGTTTCACAGTATCGCCTCAGCCATCTCGTGACATTAACAATCGTAGAGGCCTACATTACTTTTTAATAGTCAAAAGTAAGTGTTTTTATTAGATTTCTTTAAATAATTGTTGTTGTATGCGTAAAGATAGAGTAATGAATGTTTTTCCTCGTCATAAGTTAAACATTAGCAGTTAAATAGCAGTGATTACTTTGCACGTAGTTTATTTTGTATTATCATGGCGATTGTTGTTTTGCGATGGAGTGCATTTGGTACGGTTGTGACATATTTTCTGGGTACAGTTGTGACACGTAATTAATTGTTTTTGATGCCGAGAAAACGCTCGAGGAAGACCGACAGTTGTACGAGGCACATTAGTCATGGTTATTTTTGCAGCAAATGTCTTGGGAAATACTGTCCCTACTTTACTTATATTTCCAAGGGGTTAGTTAACACGTTCATTTTGTTAGCTACGGGCTGGTAGGATCGATTGAGACTGCAAATCCTTCAGGCTGGATGCTGGATGCATTGTTTCTAGGATATCTCGAACATTTTAAGAAATTTTCTAATGCTTCCCCAACGCATTGAGTCTTGTTAGTGCTGGATATCCATTCCTCGCATATCCACATCAATACATTGGATTTTTGTAAAGAAAATGGAATCGCTTTGCTCTCGTTTCCTCCACACTGCTCGCACAACCTGCAGCTCTTGGATAACCTGTCTTCGGACCCTTAAAAAAATCTTCTACTTCTAATTCTACTTGTGATGGATAGGTGCGGAGTCACAGTGACAATCTACGATATACCAGGTATTATCAAAATGATCTAGATCAACACTTTTGTAATAATTATTGATGCTACAATGCCTTATTAGTTACCATATAAGCCATTAAGGTGTTCCCAGATTAATTTCTATTGTTACGTAAAAAAAATTCCACAAGATTATGTTACATTATGTTTGATATTATTTGAAATAAAAGTGATTTTAGACCATTTTGTTGTGTTTTTGAACCTGTTACTACCGACCCTAAACACTGTCACAACCGCCCCTGGGGTGTGGTCGGTTGTGACATTTTTTCTTTTTTTCCTAATTTATTGCTATGACTTAACCATTGTACTTAGCGACAAAACTTTAGTATTTATATGCAGGAAAATGTACATTTTACTATAAAAATCACCTTTCTTCCAGGTAACTGGCATACTAAGAAAATTTGCGCGATCAAATGAAAATTGTCACAACCGTACCTAGTCTCCCCTACTTCATGAAACTATAACACCGTTTTTGTTGGAAATCTGGCTCAATTCTTACACTGTTTTCCGGAATTCTTAAATCCTTGTTATACGTTGGTCGCCAGGATACGAGTATTTTCTTATGAAATGGCTTCTCGTAGAAGTGAATAATATAATGAATATTTAAGCATAAACGTCAGCATACTCTTAGTTAATGCAATTGTTTTTCACTTTAAATCGCTATATCATACTGATTATTGACATTAATACCGTTATTTTTTTAAAAAATTTAATTTAATTGCAATGGAGCACAGGCTCCGGTGGCAATTTCCCCACACACCCAACATCCTCCTATCCTGCACCAACCTACATTTGCCCTCTACAAATTTTTATCTTTAAATTCTTTCAAAATTTTCGGTAAATTATTCATCATTTCTCTTGGTAACTCATTCCAATCCCTGACACCCATACCTAAAAAAGAGAATCTTCCCACACCCTTGTGCCTGAAATCAAGTGCCAGATTGTGGTCATGGTCATCTTTTCCCTTCCATGAACTACTTTTCATACCTATTGCAATATCTTTCCATGCCTCATCGCCAGTATATGCCCTGTACACTCCCATGACCCTCCTCATCCTCCTCCTGTCTTGCAATGAATCCCATTCCAGCTCCTTTATCATATCCGTCACTGATTGCTTTCTGCGATAATTTCCAGAAACAAATCTAGCAGCCCTAGTAGAGTCAGATTAAAGAGAATGAATTCCTGTTGTTATTTAGTTAATGATTGGTAGTTGCATTAACCGACGGGTCACTATATCCAGAATGATCTTATTAAGTGTTAGAGTTACGTTAGAAAATTTTACTTAAAGTATTATCGTTGAGGGACTATTAAAACCAATTATCTGCCTTCTAACTATGTGGGTTTAGTTACGGGATACCCGCATAGAGGATATGTTTCTTTACTTTCAGAAACGACAGATGTTGTCAAACAAGTTTCCTTTAGAAACGAGATTAACTCTCGCAAACTAAGTTTTAACCGATTCAGAAGCACTATCCGATGATGTCTTAAAAGTGTTTGTGGTGACCAGCCAAATCATAAATAAAAAGTCAGTGAATCCCTCAAAAAAGTTGTTTGTAGCATCAGAATAGCAGAGTTATAACTCATATTTGTAACAGCTTCTTTGAAAAAGGTATCTTTTCTAACTCCCTAAGAGGTCAGTAGTCAAACAACTTTATAAGAAGGGAGATTCCTCACGGACTGAAAACTAGAGACGTCGTATATCACTTCTGTCAGCAGATATTCGAAAAAGCTATGTATGACTGATGTTTGCACTTCTACATAATAATGAATTTCTTAGTAAAGTTCAGTTTAAAGAAAAAAAAGAAAATATACGTACATGAAAATTTGAACTGGAAGCATGTTGAGCAACTTCTTAAAAAACTTATTTGCACAACCTTTTCATTGAGTATAATAGCTGAAATAGATACGGAAACAGGAGTGTTTGTATAATTCGCTTATTTCACTCATTTCTGGGCAATATTGTATATATGCATAGTAGGTATTTAAGAGACAAAATTTTTGAAACTTTTTCCAATTGTATCAATTAATTAGCGTCTGGAAATTTGTATTTAAGAATGAAAATTAGTTATAATTTTGGAATGATAAATAACTAAGCCTTATCAGTAGTAATGTTATTGTTTGTTAAGAATGACATTATTCTTTGCCACATGGGATGAAAGCCAACATATCTAATCTACGTAATTCATAGATTTCATCTCACTTTTTCAGTGGTGCTGACAGATTTATGTGACTATTCGTTATAGAAATTCCGTCAATCTGAAACTATTGAAGCCACATTTCGAATGGATTATTCGTCGGTTTCAGAGAATTATTATCTCTGCAGTTTGAAGGACCGTGTCAAAGCATCACCATACTGAAGACAATTGAAGCGATACTCATGTGTTGAGATTGTACCCAGTGCCATCCAGCCGATTTTAGACATTTTTCTGTAACCTCCTGTTCATTCATGGGGTGATCTTAATTTTTGCCTGGGGAACGTTAAATTTCTCAAACAAAACAAAGTAACGCAGCTAGTAGGCTACAATTATGCTTCCATCCAGTTAGTATAAGTTAGAGACCAGTGATATATTCCGTGCCATTTAGGCTGACGACTGTCTGTTACAGTCATCAAAAAGACGGAACATTCGGAAACCATGTAAAATTCTTGCAAAATTACGATAGAAAACATGTCACCCCTTTTGTTTATTTCGTACATGGTGACTAAATGTTGTATGGAGGAGTGAACCACGACGTGTTCTTATTCATTGTTGCTGAGATAATCATTCTAATTGAAAGAATGTAACGAAATGTAAAACGATTTAAACATATAATCTTTTTCTTTTTAATTGGAGCTATGCAGTTCACTGATGGTGAGGTAATTAAAATCGTGAGAGGATTGTGGGATAGGAATGAAAAGAAAAAAATGGAATTCACCTTCAAGAAGAACTCGCTTGAGTCCTGTAAGACAAGGAAAATCGAAATCCATGTTCTATTACAAGCTGAGCTCTTACAGAGGGTTCTTAAAGCAAACTATACGTGTCAAATTACTACACACTGGTAGAATTCTATAACTTCGAAAATACGTAAGAGAACACCTACATATGTAAGAGCACACTTACATATTTAGCGCAAATTAGAGACAGAGTTGGAATGAGCGGCAAACGAAACTCTGAGAACAGGTCATAAAGTCATACAAGTTTACTTTTTACCACCATATTACCTTTTACTTAAAATTTTCCATACAGTTTTCCATTATTGTAAAAGTAGAAAACTTAAGTTGAAACAGACGTCAAAATCTCGTATTTTGTTACTGAACTTATCTCAAGCCTATTTCTGACAGTCCTTTATCTATCCCGTTTCTCTCAGTCCTGACGACACTGTTCCGGCCATTAGAAGACAAAGTGTTAAAAGTGCTTAAAAGTCAGGAACTTACAAATTTATTTAGTTGTTGCATTTCAGATAGCAGTAACAAATATTTAATGGATAGAATGAGTAGCTGCTTTTTCAGTTTAGTATTTTCCGTTATTTATGAAGTCAGGGAAGGAAGAAACTGGTTTGTTGACTCCTCCCAGCCGACTATCGCAGTTCTCCCACAGAGGAATCGAAAATTTACAGGCGTTGAAATTGGATCAGTAAAGGTCATTACTGAAAATTTACTCCGGAATACTTCAAATAACTTTAAACTTGAGTTTTTAACTTTTATGGTTTGATACTACAATTATTTTATGCACTTGCTTATCGCACCATGCACACAAACAGAATAAAATGAAAACTCATTATGTTTTCTTCAGCTCCATTGTTCATTTCCTTTTTAGATATTATTAAATTGCTAGATGATAAAGAAATTGTTTTCAGTGATATAAATCTTGAAGTTTAATGAACTTGCGGCAAGTTATCTGATTTCTTCTATGGATCTTTGTTTCAGAACACGAGAATAGAAACAAATTTCAGAATTAGTTATGGAATATCATGAATAAGATGTGTTAACCAACAACAATATATAATAATTACTCAAATAAGAATCCTTAGGGTGAAAGGCAACTGCTTCGTTCAGACTGCCAGACGCTGGTTTGGACCCAGCACATTGTGGATACTGGATATACAACACATTCATTTGAAACGTAGTTCACAGAATTCTGAACACCATGTATTTTTATTTTCTCCAAACCATGCGTAGATATACAGGAAAAAATGTATGACTCATAATACTACTTTAGCCTTTGATTGAGGTCATTTTCATTTAGAAGTTTCACTAACAAGGAAGTATTAACATTTATGTAAGCTTCACTAACATAGAATAATACAGTTGACCCAACTGGAACTGCTACAATAATAAAGAGACAATAATGATCATATTGTCATGAAAATTGATGTGTTTAGTATTTCTTACTCAGTCTAGAATTGGAAGTAGTAGCATAAAAATAATGATTTTTTTTTAAATTTTCTTGTCCAATATGTTATCGAACTAAAATAATACCTTATTCCTGCAAAATAGCTGAATGAAAATTTCAATAACATTTTGCGGACAGCTGTAATTCTATTGGGCAGTATCCGGCGATCGGCTTTCGCCGCTTCTAAATATTAAACCGAGCTAAAGTAGACAGACATTAAGTAGTGAGGCCATAAATGGGCGCATCTAATTTTTTATTTTATAACCCCAAGTGGGAATACAAGTTTTCATTACAGACTGTACTAATGATAATGACCTTCTAACAAGAAGGTGACGACGCAACAAATTAGGGGTCATTTCGCCTTTTCACAGGATTCAGCAGCAAGTTTAAGTATCTTCATACCTACTACAACAACAATTTTCTCTATAGCTCGCAAAAAATGCGTATTTCCCCTTCGCTTTCGGAAAAAAAATTGAGTTAAAATGTTATAAATCAAAGTCGATTTTTGATCTACAGGAATTGATAGTCATACTTTTTAAAACGGTAGCTTTCCATATATCAGCTCCACACATCCAGTAAGTCAGAGAGTCAAAAAATTCTATTCATCGTTATTACTACGTCTGAGAACTAAACACGCCGTTACCTCATCGTGTGAGAGAATATGCTTTGGTATGTAAGCACTATAACAAGAAATTTTTTCATAGACATCACAATTCATGGTGATTCTGTTTATTTTCAGATTTTAAGAGCATAATGGATTTTTTTTGATTTTTTTTAGTACATCTATCATCCCAAGCAACAATGTATTGCAGTCAATGACATCGAGTTCTTGTTTTCAAACGAAAGAATAAGGATAAAATGGAGATCACTAATGAGTCCCAAGACATTAAAATGTGTTCAGCTAATGGTTTGACCTCCGTTCGTTAATGATGCAGGGCCTTGAAAGCATAACGAATATTAGGTACAACTCTCGTTCGTGACTCACACGGTTGTTCCCAGTTCATAAAGCCCCAGCGGTGCTGTCAGGTAGTCCTGACAGGTTAACACTACTGGGGAGCCTCAACTGAGGCGTGAAGGTCGGCAACGGGAGTGGCTGCTATGCGGTGAGGTCAGTGCTGCACTGGAAACATCCCAGCGCCAACTGGACATTCTGTACTGGTAAACACCTTCCTTGCTGTACTTAACAACAAAACTGCTATTTCTTCTTATAAGGAGATTAAGCGTTGAACATCGGTAGCGTGCATCTCACAAACATTCTTAAGAAAATCGCTCTCGAAGTTTTCTAAGTTTTGACTCACGTTCATACAGTGGTAATATATCAAAAATGTTCAGAAGCCGCAGTGGTATCAAGGCTCATAGGCTGCTAACTCAAAGACAGAAATTTGAATCCCGGGGCAGTTTTTTTTTTTTTTTTGTGATACGTTTCATTTTATTATTGTATAAGTAGCCATTAGGCAAATTATTTTCGTTTTATTTATTAATCCTGTTTGTGTCTAAACAATAGCGTTGGTATAATTTTTTCTTTCTTTTATTGAAAAAACTGTAAATTTCTCCAAACTTACATGCTCCAAGTTTTTCGTACTTTCTTATCAAAATACTCCAATTTTAGGTTACAGCCTCTGAATTTTTGGTCAAGTAGAAAATTCTATTATGGATGAAATTTTTCATCCGGAGTTAGTTGGGGCAAAAGTAAAGGTCATAAAAAAAAATTGCAATATATGTTTAAATTACCTGGTGATGGAACTTTGTGTAACAAACTCTGGGTCTGATACTTATTATTCAATCTTAAAAATCTTATATTTTCGTAAAGTCAGCTGCAATTAATGGAAGAGGTTGTGACGCATGTGCATGATTTCGTTTTTCAAATTATCTGATTGAGGGCAGACCTCGTTTACATTTTAAAAATATTTATCTAATATAGAATTTTGTAAGCTGACAATTATGTTTCATGAGTTCCGTAAAATCGGGAAAAAAGAAAGTTATAAACTATGCAACGGATTTTTATTACATCTCTTGATACAATTTCGCACTTATTTTCTATAAGCTATTAATTATTCTAAATTTGTTTATTCAGTTTTTCATTTGCCAAGTACTTAGGGAGCTCCATTTTGGCTTCCTTGAACCTCCGTCCCCTTCACGTTGCCTCATGTGGCTTTCCACATTACCAGGGAATTATTCTTAAAAGATTTCGATAACTCATTGGATAATGAAAATCCGTTGGAAAAACTTTCTCAATAAGCCTCGTAATGTTTATAGTACAGTACGACACTTTGAATTTGAAATAACACTTCAGCGAACATTACAATTAAATTTACACTGAAATTCACTGGACAGAACAAGATCAGAATTATTTTATCAACGAGCGGTGCGAACACACGCGGGCGATCTGATTCAGAACAGTTTTATTTTAAACCATCAAAACAATAAAAACTGTCCCGATCTTGGAAATTCCCGGGTGACATATGCAAACCAATTTGAATGTAGGTACGGCATGTCTAATGTTTTTAGAATCGTAATGCGCCATTACATGTCGGTTAGTTAAAATGCGCCGGCCCAGTGCAAACCAGCTTTATGACTTCAAGTCACGCACATGTGAGGCACTGTCAATGTGTAGTATGTCTAAATTACATACGGAGACAATTAAATGATGGGAATAAATAACAACATGCTGTTGCTTGTTCTGTACCTTATTCTGTGTCTAATAATATGAACGAAAAGCTCCGTGGTACAGCTCGGACCTTCCCCCCCCTCCCTTTCCCACGTAGTTCAGCGAAGCTTTCTACCCAACCCCTGCCCCCTCCTCCCCAGAACAAACCACGTAGTTTATGGACGCTCTCTTACGGGATGAACATTGATTTCTAGAATGAGCAATACGTGTAACAGCAAAAAACTTCACTTTAATTACAGCAATAAAAGTATTTATTTAGAAGTTATCTCCGCTCTAATCCACACTTTACAAGGTTTGTACTTTAACTGACAAACCACATTCATCGGTTGTAATTATTTACAACATCAATTTTGCAAGATTATTATTTTATAGCGTAGCGAATTATTATAGGAACTAGCAAGGACGAATTTTAAGATATCTTGACTGTATATGGTGTGATTTCAAAACACCATGAAGATATACTGAAATGTAGCCCAGTTGCAGTGTATATCCTCTTCAGTCCCGTGCTCATAATAAAAGTGCAAGAGAACTACTATTGTGCCATTTACTTTGTGCTAATGCTAATTAACAATGAATGACCATAAAAAAAATTTTGAAACAATAATTAATTTTTTATAGATGGTGTCATATATGATACATCGGGAGTCAAGCAGGAAAATTATACACACAACTGTATTGCTTCATGTTAGTGTATTTCATGGAAAAAATATATGTCTTTACCTTTATTTCGACGAGCCATGTTGTACAGCTGCAGGATCCCAAGTTTCCAATCAGGGCTGTGAAAAGGGCGATGTATATTGTAGGTGATACGATGGGCCAGAAAAGGTTCAGCTCTGCAGTGGCCCGAAAAAAAAAATAATTCCTTGGGACTGAAGAGGATATAGGTAGCTCTTCTAATAAGTTCACGCATTAAATATCAAACAAAGAAAAATTTTGTGATTTTTTTAAAACTTTTTATAAACGGGTATGATTCTTCTGGTCTCAAGTAAACACAAATAGTTCAACTACATGACAACAGTTAGTCACATTGCCCTTTCTAAGTTATGTCGACGTGTTCGAATCGTGCAGATTATAATCGATTTGACTTCGATAAACAATTGTGGATTTTATTTGTAGGTTTGTACAGGGCATCCCATCAACAAAGGTAAAAGCTTTAAGACGAGATGGAGAGTATCAAAACGATTCAGTATTGCATAGCGACCCATGATCGGAAACGTCACTGCTCGTCGCAGTTCATGAAACCGCGTGATGATGGACCGGTTGCATGTCCCCCACGCTCTCCGGATTTAAGCAGCCTGGATTTCTTTCTCTGGGGGGCACATAAATATGCTGTGTCTGAAACACATGTCAGTTAGAAAAAAGATCTGGTTACAAGAATTTTCTGTACTCTCCTAATATCCAAGAAAATCCAGGTGTTTTCCACCGTGTACGCCAATCCATGGTTCGACGACGTAACGCATGCACCGAAAGTACTTATTTGGCTGTATCAGTGGTCTCGCTTGGGCAGCATACAATAACATCACAAAATTATAATTGAGTTTCTCCATAACAATTTAAATTGATAATTTATTTTATTTAACGCGTCAACATTTCTGTATACATCAAACATACATCTCTAGAGACTAACATTGAGCAGATGCCATGAAATTTACTCATTTTCAGCCAGACAAGTTGTAATAACATATAAGAATGGGTTGTTAATTATTGGTTAGTTATTCAAGAGTAGCTTATTAATTGTAGCCTGTCAGCTAGGATGGGATTTGATTACTCACAGTATTTCATGATTAAATGACGCTAGACAATGTTTGTCGATATATGAAAGGAATAATATCATATTTACATGCAAAATCGAAACAAAAACGATACCTGGTTATTGAGCTCTGGAACATCTCTTTGTCTCAGTTCTTTCAGGGGCCAAAGAAAGGTATAAAAATTGGTTGGTAAAGCATTGTTGTCAAAGTTTGTCTCAATATTCATCACCACACGAGTGGCAAGTTGTGTGTGAAGAGAGACCTGATGGCGATAGACGTGGGAATAGACATGGAAACAGCTGTTGCGGACCCACCGGCTGTGGAGAAGGCGTTATTAGCAGGTATTTGGGTCCGATGCGTAGTCACTGCTATGCAACGCTCCAACGAAGAATTGCAAAATCGTTTCTGTTACACGACGAGATGTTTAACAGTCGGCAATCCAGAGACCGTCGGCCGTCTCCTAAGTTCTGTCCTCTTGGCATCTGCTCCAAGTGACCTCCAACAACCAACTTTCACGAATGTAGCATACTGTATGACATGCGATTGGCGTCGCAGAAGAAGTGACGTCATCTTTAGGTCACTATCAGTCCATCACAGTAATTTGTCTTCAAATTGTGCCTCGGAGGGCATTCCTCAAGGATCATTTTATAGCACCATCCTGCCAATTCGTAAAACAAATCGACACCGCTGTTTACGTCCAAGGCAGACAGCTTGTGTGAAACACTGTATTATCCCGCGATGATCCTTAAAAATTCCTGGTTAAGGTCGCCGGGACACAGGAGACGGCTTCTTTGAATTTATAAGTGCGAATCCCCGAAATAGCCGACAGACAATATATGGTCTTGTAAATTTAGGGCCTTCAGTATAACGAGGACACCGCATCTGCTATCTGGGACACAAACGTTACGTCACAAAGGTGTTACACTGTACTAACAAGCTTACTGTGACAAATTTTAAGATGTTTTAAACCACCTGCAAGACCTGAAATTTTAGGTCAGGTTACGCGAATAGTTCTGAAAGTGTACGTCAAATCGCAGCACTGGATTATTTAGAATATCATCAATGTTTGATCTTCATACACAATAGCACTGTCAAGACTATTAGCAATCCAAAAATTCCAAATACTCATCGAAATTGTAAAATAGAAAATTATAAGAGTTAAGAAAATTCTTCTTTCAGTAACTTGAATCAGGTTATCACTCTGTAATATTAACAAATATCTCTGAGATATTTCTGCGCTAACGGATAAACATAATAACTTATCGAACATAATAAAATAACTGGAAGGATTATGTAAACACATATAGGTAATGAAGTGAACAAACAACTTATCTTAATTACGACAGCGACTCCTTTTAAGTTTCCAAAGTTATTTTTCACTGAAAACTGAAGGGAATATTGAAACCATTCGTCCGAGGAGTATAATTTTAAAAATGTTTTAATACAGAAGAACCTATAATGACGCAACCGGGTGGTATTGCATTAGCACCTTCACTTAACGCATTCAGCCATGTTGCGCCAATTCGGCCTCGAAATATCTTACATTTGTGTTATCATTGGTCTCTTTCCAATACCGAAAAAAATCGTATCTCTGAAATCGTACATAAGATGAAAGACATTTTCCTATACCATCCACACAATTAATATCATAAATGTAAATAACCCAGATAGCTATTAAAAATAATAATAATAAAAAAAATTAAAAATTAAAAAAATTGATCGAAATTTCATCAGTGATCACATTTATTTCCAAAATTGTATGTTCATGCCGAAACTTTTAACTTAGATATAACTGGTGAATATAAATCGGATGCTCTTTCTGGCTTTTTATATCATTCTGAGACCATCCTTGATTTCGGTTCGAAGTGAATTTCTCTATTTGTTGGCATATAGTTACCAATAATGCAACCAGAGGTAACAGACTACGGTGAGATTTATGTTTTAGTAAACCATGCGATCGCTTTAACTTCTTAGATTCTATTGTGGCAGTACTTTGATGAGATTCCATAGATCATTTCAAATACTGTCAAAGTTGAATATAGATGGGAATGTTAAATAAAGTCCAATATTTTCTTAATCAAGTGACTGTTGGAAGATTGACGAATCAAAAGAAAGAACTATAAAAGTTTGAATTATAATTTTAAACGAAGAAAATGTGACTTGTGCAGAAATTTTTACGATTGCAAATTTACATCGCATAGCTTTTAGAAACATAGAAGTCTACTACGCCTACTGTGGGTAAAAATATGGGATATTTAGCGTGTCCACTTGTCTAGGAATGCTTTATGAGTTTAACCGGATGCGCGTGACCAACGACATATCATTCGTGTAGATTTTATGATCTAATTATGTTTCTCCGGAGTAAACTTCAAGAAGAAGTGAATATCATTTGAAGACCAGGGGAAGAATAGTTAACAAAAATGAAGTGAACTTTTATTAGCTGGATTTTTGTTAATAAGGTTGTTCTTTACATGTAAGCTCTCCATAATTTCCTGTCTTCAGTTAACCTCTTTTTTTCCTCAGGTATGTTCTTTTTCAAATTGTCAAGGGTCTACCATATTTTGGGTCATTTTCTCTTTTCCATCAAAATACCTAATAACAGCAATATTTTTAGCAAATACCTATCCTTGCCTTCTTCTGTTTCATGTACTTTTTGGCAGTCATTGCTTTTCTCCATCTTATTCGAAATCTGTTCTGACCGTACATCTGATATATTTTTGATAATTCTCCATATTTACATCTGAATTGCTCACTTCTGTCTACATTTTACATATTTTAACTACATTCAATACTCCACACAAAGTATTGTTTTGTTCTGAACCTGTTTTTCATCAATTGCGTAGTCTTATCTTCAGTATGTTAACCTGTTAAACACTTCTAGAAACACTTTAGCCGTAAACCGATTGTTCTGAAACATTTACATTTCTTTGCATTGCTTTTCTTGTTGTAACAGAACCACGAGTTTGAATTAATAAAAGCCAACAAAATATAACTTTACTTTATAATATTGAGCCCAGAAGAAAATAGAGTTTCCGTTAGTCGAACAACAAACACGACTGCGAAATGAAGAGCTTGTATGGCGCCATCTGCATCACGAATTGAAGTAACAGGGACAGTACGGTAACAAACCTTGAATGTAGTAACGAAGTTCGTGTCATCGCCCCTGCAAGATAGCAACCCGTATGACAGTTGGAAGACAGATAAACCAGCGATAATAGTGTACGTTTCTTTAATAAAGAAATAAAAAATAAAACACAGTGATTATTAAGCAGCGATGAATAAGTGTTAGTATGTTGCTATCAGCTAAAATACTGTTTATTTTAACAACGATGCTTGTTGGACAATATATATATATATATATATATATATATATATATATATATATATATATATTTGAAGTGTTGGTGATCCTTTCTATGGACGGTATTTAGTACGAGATTGAAACAAAGCTTTGCTACATAATTAGTGTTTATGTGCTTCACAGAGTCGGAACTTTGGCATCTTTTACCGTTCTCCCCCTTCATTGTTTCCAGTGGCGTTCGTCTTCAGAAGTGACTAGCACGGTCAGTACGTTCTGTTTTAATAAAATTGTGTTTTTCATCTTTTTACTGAACTGGAAGTTATATTCATTTAATATAATTTACCAAAAATTTGAAAATGTTCTAAATAACCTGAAATAACTCGCAAATTTAGAATAATTTGAAGAGAATAAAATACAAGTAGAATGGAGAATTGTGAAATCATTTAGTATTACTGTCAGATATTTTCTCCGGAGAAAAAGTAACATTATATATCTCTAAATCCAATGATACAGCATGACATCAGTTTCGACCTTTTTTGTGAACTTTATCAGCACACTTTACTTGTGTCATACAGTTGCGAGTGCAAAATTTTAATTTGTCAGTCATTAAAAGCGTATTACGGAAGGAATTTTAAGTTGTAAAAATATACAAGATTACCAACATGGAAACTTTCGTAGGCGTTCATAAGCATAAATACTGCTATTATGTCGAACACATCTTCATTGGTTTTTAAAAGCGTAGATCCCTATGCTATGGAAATGTTGGATATATGTAGCAGTGAAAATGTTTAGACAATGTAAAATGTTTAACGTATAAAATCTTTTTCCAGTTTTAGGTGGTGAAGTTAAGTCTGGTGTTTTTGATACGTGCGAATAAAAAGAAATTTGTTAGGAAAATGAACAAGGAATTGTGTGATCAAATAGAAGAACGTAGACATTTGCGGTACAAGAGGAGTATTCGCAGTAACAATCTGATCTCTTCTATTTGAGTCGACAGCAAGGTACACGATAATTGTTTCGTTAGCTGTTAGTAATATCATCCGCTAGTTGTCCTAGCTGATTATGCATACGCATCTACTAACAGATTTTTCTTACGCATTTACTTAATTACAGAGAAAAGATTTCAGTCTCTGCTATACAGAATTTAGAGATTGGTGCATCATGCACAGCAATGTATGGTCTAGCTAGCAAAATAATAAAAATGATGAGTCAAAGCTACTGTGGTTGGTAACTTTGGAATTCCCGGGGAAGTTTTTGGGTTTCAGGAGGTGGTGGAAAGTCTATTTTGCAGTCCAGTCATAGAACTAGGAGAGAACTATTAGTCAGTTAATCGGCGACACCTTTTAATAAGGATCCATCTCATTTTTCTCCCTTAGTTTTTCTGAAAATCTGTAAAATCGAAATCTTCTTCGGCGGTCAGAGATTTGATTTTCTGTCTTTCCAGAATTCAGATCCGAACCATGTCTCTCACCCCAAACATTAGGAACTTGTATTTCCGAAGATTCTAGTTATATTTCACGTGCTTTTATCCTTAATTAATTCGTGGTTGGCGCTATTTATTTTATTTTTACTGAACGTGCAGTTAGACTAAGTAAATGGAAATGACAACCATATACTTTGCACAGTTTAAATCAGTTTTAATGAGCTCCAACACGACACCACGTTAATTACAAAATCGGACTTCGTTTCTGCAAGTTCTCCTTACAGTGCTTGTTAAAAGTATTTGCCTATATAATTAACTTGTATGTTTATAAATATTCCTTGTCATTTGTATTAGTCACGACAAGATTATATGACTGATCTTCACAGCATTCATCAGCGAACAAACCTCGGCAACCCACTCGGTAATAGTTGCTATGGAAACTTTAAAAAGAGTAAACCAACTGGCCTTTGCCAAGGAACCCAAAATTCACAAATACTAAATATTAAAATATGCAATATCACTCTAGGATAATACATGTGTTATCCTACAAACTTCACCTCGAAAAAATCGCTTCAAGCTATATTTTTGGAAACACCAACATTTTGGCACACTAAATAACGTATAAAAAGTCTCGATTGATATCGTGTTGGCTTCAGAAATTATTTAAAGTCAAGGTATAAGGAGACAATAAGAATGAATACCTGATATTGCTGAACTGCACTGGCTTTATGTTGTCACTAGGAGACTGCGTTGTGCAGAAAATGTGGTAAGTATTTCGTTTTAGAGGAGCAACATTTTAATAATTTATTATAGAAATGCAGCTTGCAGTGAATTTTCTGGGAATAAGGGAGCATCTTCTTGATCCAAGTTATGCAGACGTTGGTCCGTGACGAGAGTGCTGTTTCGTCCTTGGAGCGGACCGAAGGCTGGTCAGCTCACCCGCAGAACCCAGAAGCCGCTAAGTGGCCGCTAATTGTCGTCTTATTAACCTGACACCCGCTTAATTGCTGTAACGTTTCCAGCGCTGTGTAAACACGCCGCGCAAACCGAGCCGCGGGCAAAGACATGGGCTCACGGGGTGACTGCTCTAATGGTCTCGAAGTGTCCACTCCATGTCAATGCAGCGCCGGATTATCGCGTTCGATCAAGGATTACCAGCTCTCATATTTCAAGACAAGTTCTTCCGATTTCCGTTATGATATCCCGATTGCCGAACAATTTACAACGGGATTGTAAATATCAGAAATCAATCAAATTTTCAACAAAAAAAATTGGTCACAATCGTTCCCTTAATAACCACAATTAATCCAACTGGAGGTTATGACAACGCTTCTCGCATTGTTCTGAATTCTGAGTATAGTCGTCGTAGATTCCATAGTAAGTTTTCAAAGTAGTTGCTAAAGGGTGGTATCACTGTCAGCAAAAGACCGACCAGCGTGCTGCGTAGCGCAGTGAGTGCATTGACTAACTACAAACTGGAGGAAAACCTGGGTTTGAATTCGGATGAATTCGAATACATTGTCTCCAAGCTGAACGCCAATCACGCCCGTTTACTTTACTTCCAAATTAGTATCGGTGAATTGTAGTGGAAGCAAAGTAGCCAGAACGTGGTGCTGATAACACCCCCTTCTTGATTGTGTTGAGACTCTGGAAGCAAATGCGGACCAATTCTATCACCAGTTTCCCCCTTCTTAACTCAGTTAATTTTTTACGTTGATTATAATAGAAGGTATTTTCTTGAAAAAGACACTTTTGGCCACATAAAAAATCTCTAAATTATCACTGAACTTATTAAATGTAATAGGTCAAAGTAATTGTAAATCTACTATATATATTTGAAGAGCGGTTAGATAAAAGATGGAAAGAAAAAGATGTAGTTAAAAAAATATGAAAGGATCTAAATCAATAAGAAAATATCGTCTTGTAAAAGTTTGAATCTTTTCATAATGACTGCTGCGATATACTACCATTTAGTTTCATTTTTAGCAAATTTTGACCATTCAGCATCACTTCCTTGGTCCGTGTCTACGTGTAACATAAGAGTATATTATAGGCCAGTGGTTCCCAATTAGTGGTACGCGTACCTCCAGGGGTACGTGAGGTTGCTCCCGGGGGTACGCGAGGTTCTCTCTTGACTAAGGTATGCAATAAGATAATTGAAAAAAAAAACAATTACGCAAACATTACTACCGCCAAAATATATTTTAAGATAGTCAAGCGGTGTGTGTGTGAATTTCATATCTGTAATACTGTGGTTGTGCGAAGCACTAGACTGGGATGAACGCAGAGGCAAATGTAGCTATAAGGGGGTACACGAGGTTGAGCTCTTTCTTGAAGTGGTACTCGGGAAAAACTATTTGGGAACCACTGTTATAGGCTATTACTAAACCTAGATATTTAGTGTTGGCTAGTCCGTTTAAAATATAGTCATGCGGGTTTTCATAATTAAAATTTCCCTCTAGTCCATGCCAGTATCTTGGAGACATCGAACGCTGAACGACTTCCGGAAGTTCATTAGAATTGTCCGCGAAATCGAGACATGTGTGGTGGAGGGCCGTGACTACGGGCAGTCTTCCTGGGATTAGTGTTAAGCAGACGCGTTAAGTCCGCCCGCCCATAATGCGAAATACGCGGCGGACTACTTGAAACTGCTTTTAGTTTGCTCTTTTTCACTTATGAAGCAAACAGCACGTCTATTACAATAATTTTAACTTCGGTATTTATGAAAGTTAACTCGTATTCTTATGTAATGTTTTTACATCTGGTAGACACATGTGAGTGATTAAGATTGTTTATGTGAACTGTTCTAATTCAGAACCTCGCAACCTCGCATATATTATAGAAGTCTGATAAATGTCTTGATTCATTACTGGTGAGGGTAGGATATTTAAAAGACTTCATTAACAATTTCAAAGTTTACTTGTCTATTTGGTCACTCCCTTTCAACAAATTGAACTATGAAACGTATTAATAGGTAGAATCGCTGGCGACCGCGTCATAAGAATTTGATTCTCCGAAAATTTCAAGTGATTTATGTAATATTCCACCACACAAGGGAAATAGTCGACACGCTAGAAATCAGAACACCACGTGATTGACGCAATACGGGACTGAATTAACCCACTCTTTAATTTACACCGTCAAGAAGATAAAGCCACATACACCTGGAAGCGTATATAATAATTCAAATTCGACTGAAACTTTATGACAAAATTCACTAATTTTACAGTCTACTTGATACTAAATTTATTCTTGTTAGCCAATGAGGCACTTGTGGCATCTCAGCGAATCATCCAAATTAATTTGTGCAACTGTTCACATGCGTTACCATTGCTGTGATAACATATGCTACGACTGTTATAAATTTCTGTAAAGTGAAATTCGTGTTGCCATAGTTTCTATCTGTGGGATCAACAAGAGTGTCTCGAGGAGATTCCATTTACACAACTGTTAAAAATACTAATTCCAGAAAAATAGAGCACCAAGCTCAGGATTTCTCAGGCAGATTGGGAAGAAAGGAGACAGTTTTGCTAACAGATAGACCTGAAAGGTTCTAGAACATACCATATAGAAATACCTCAACTCCAGGTGTCCTGCGGTTTCTTTTTTTTATCGTTCTTTCTGCCTTTTCCTAAAATATCAGTAATTCGAAATCAAAATGGAACTGTGTCATATGAAGGTACTACAATCATTTCTGGCTAGATGTAGTTACATTGTATGTCGCAGTGTTCAAGGCAATGGACTTCGGTTGAGAAGAGAGCACGATTGAGCCTCAGGCAGGTGCCTCGTAATTGAAACAACATTCAAAGTAGAATATTAAAGAAAGAGAAATATCTAAATCATGTTGACAATAGAGATCTACTTTAACGATAATGACAAGACCCTGAAAGATATAAAAACGAATCAAACAGACTAGAAGAGATTCCCGTAAACGAGCAAAAGATGAAATTAAAAGTTCATTCGAGACTAAGTGAGACGAGGTAACCACAAATAATATCATCTGCGTATTTCCGAAGTATTTGAGAAGTAAAGAGGAGTTAATGCATCTCAAATACCAATATGACATCTGGAAACTCGAGAATTGAAAGAAGTTATTACCAAAGAATAGAGAAAATAATCCATCACGCAACAAAGTTGAAGACTGAGGGGCTGTGACAAATAACAAAACACGAGACAAACACAATTGTGCAATACTTCGGTTTCGAAACCTATTCGTGCAGAGAGGATCGCGTCTTTTGGCAAAGGAGGTGCGCCGCACCACAGGAACTACAGATGAAGTAATAGCGCAATCTATCATAAAAATCATTCATAGGAAGCAATATTCTTATGCAAAAAAAAGATAATCTGTTTCACGAAAAAAACCTATAAAATTCATTAGTCAGAAGGGAAGCGCGTCGCCTAGCTCTGTCAGTAGAACGTCTCACTACCCTGCGACGAGGATTTTTCATCGAAGCTGGATTTCCCCCATAGCGCCTCTGTTACCGAATGAGTAAAGAGGATAAAACTCCTCGAGAGAGGAGCAGAGTGCAGACCACAACAGCTATCCTTTGGTGCCGTAAAGAAATGGAATACGGAGATCTACCGCCATAGAATCCATATGAAATTGACAGCAACACCATTTTATTCTATAACGGCTGGAGGTTCTACATATGTTTTACTGGTCATTGAGAGCTATAATCTCAAGGAATGTAATATGTAGCTGCGCCTAATTAGCAGTAATCATTAGATTCGATAGTTTAAAAGTATTTTTTTTTATCAAGGAATACTATTAAATGTTAGAGATTTCAGGGTGAGAGGACCAATCATAGTCATCCACAAGTAGGAGTGCCCATTACGCTCTTCCGAAATATAATTCCGACTCTCTCATCCAAACCGGAATTAGGCAAATCGTCAATATTTTCCTCATGACATCCTTGAAGATAATTTTATCATCCCTCTGTTCTGCAATATATGATGAGATTTCAGAGTTCTTCAAAAGTTTTCGAGTCTTATACAAAATTTTTAACATTAAACTTCTTCAGATGTTTTTATATATATATACATATATATAACTGCTTAACGTCTCCTATAACAACTAGGACTTTAGAGACGGGAAAGGATGGGGGGCAAGGAATGGGAAGGAATTCGGTCATGGCCTTTTGAAGGAAGCATCCCGGCATTCACCTGGAGTGATTTGGGGAAACCATGGAAAACCCAAATCTGGATGCCCGGACGGGGATTTTCAGATGTTAGTATCGATGTTAATAAAGCCAGGTGAATGCGCTAATCAAGGTTAAGGCGTCTGATTGGAGATTGAAAGGTGCCCAGTTCGAATCCCTGGCTCGGTGGGGATTTTCATAGGCCCTTAACGCGACCTTCATCTCTCAGACAGATTGCTGTATAATGTGAAGTACGCCAGCAGAATTACCTGGTTCGGAGTACAGTTTAAACTGAAGGTCCCCTTCACCTAGAAAGATTACTGGGGTAGGTTATGTTAGGTAAGAAGGAAAGGATCTGACCACTCTGTCTCCGGTATACATTCTTCGCCTTGAATACCAAGCTTAGCTTTTAATGCAAACATTTTTTCTTTTAATTCCCTTTACTTAACACCTACCAGTTACTTCTCATTATTTTCTTTAATCGGGTTTCCCCCGTTGTTTCCAAAGGCGAAGCGGGGGAGCACGTGTGTGTGAAGGCTCTTCCTCCGAGACCGGAACTCCTCTAGCTGCCTGCTTCACGGCTCGCCGACTCCCCTATCGCCCATCTCTTCGCGTGGAAGCTCTTCTCATCCTGTTCTTCAGAAGGCTGTTGTCACCGGTCGGTACCAACTAGCGTGCTGTAGGCTCTTGCACTCAACAAGAATATTTCTCGTCATTGCAGTAAGATCATTTGCAGTTATCACAAGAAGTTACCAAACTAAATAATAACTTGCTTGCTGAACCAGTAGATATAGGACTTCAAACATTACAACCATACCATCATTGTGCATCATTGTATGTAGGTTTCATCCATTAACACTTAAAACCGTTAATGTAAGACTATCATCTATAGTTGTAACCAAAAGAAGAGGAACGAAGGAACTCAATCCGATTGAAACTCCTTATATAAATTCTTCCTTCACATTATGGGAAGGAAGGACGACAACCTGGAAAAGCTGGTTGTGGAGGAAAAATTTAATGGCCGAAGATTGCGAGGACGCGTCGCGGAAAGATGTATTGATAAGATTCGTGATGTAACTCATTTGCCAAGAAGAATATCGTAAAAAATGGTATCAGCTGGTAGAAGCAGTGGATCACAATGCCCCGGCATGTGTAACGTGACCATGGATGAGGATATTTGTACAGACCCCTTATTTGTTATGAAACGTCCTGTATAACGTACATACTACATATTGTGTGAATACCAGCATCTTAACTCAAGCTAGCACTCAGCTACATACTGTTTAGTAGTTATTAGGAGACTAACCAAGCAATACTTTTAAATTTTTTTATTATTATTATTATCGTCAATGTCTTTGTACGTACAAAATCTGCAAAGAAAACCAATAATACAAGTAAAAGTATAATTCAAATAGTTTCTGGAGGTGTTTATTCGTACCTGTGTAATTTGCAACACATTAAAAGCTCAGAATACATAACACGCCCAGTCAGAAAACATTATGCGAAAGATTTTATAGTAAGAGAAGAAACGGAAAATAAATAATATCAAGAATGTGATGGCGTTACAATAATTTTGAAACTTTAACATCTAGAAATTTTAGATGCTCTACTCTAGATTTTATTAAGAACCTTTTATGTATCAGTAGCTGGTAGGTTCAGTCTTCATTTTTTTTTTTTTTTTTTAAATCACGAAAACCTGATGCGTGATAGTTTCCTAAGTACAGTTATTTCTTCATTGACAATAATTACTGACATCGCTGCAGTTTCACATCTGGTCAGTAGGACAGCAACTAGAAACGAAAGGAGAGAAGCATTATTCTCTGCCTTAATTACCGGTTATTGCTTAATGGATGTAAAAATCTGTCTGTTTTATAGAGGTTATTTCCTGCTTTACGACAGGCCGTAAATAAGTTCAGCAGAGTGATAACTATTTTCCACAGTCGTCAGGCAGCCCGTTGAACCATTAATGGGGCAAAAAATCGCAAACTCTTTTAACCATTTACATTGCACGGCTATATATAAAACCATTCTCCCCTTCAGGGTTTTCTTGGATCTGTTTTTACTCTTTCAGATCCTGTCATTGCGTATTTAAAACACACGAAACTGGAGTTGAAATTGTCGTTCGTGAGCTTAGGGGTCTTTATCCTAATAATTCTCATTACTTGGTATTACACTAAAGAGCCAAAGAAACTGTTATGGGTACGCATATGCAAACACAGAGATATGTAAACACTCAGAGTACGGCACTGTGGTCGGCAACGCCTATATAAGACAACAGCTGTCTGGCGCAGGTGTTAGATCGGTTACTGCTACTACAATGGCAGGTTATCACTATTTAAGTGAGTATGAACGTGGTGTTACAGTCAGCATACGAGAGATGGGACACAGCTTCTCCGAGGTAGCGATGAGTTGGTGATTTTCCCGTACGACCATTTCACGAGTGCATCGTGAATATCGGGAATCCGATAAAACATCGAATCTCTGACATCACTGCGGCCGGAAAAAGATCTTGTAAGAACGGGACCAACTACAACTGAAGAGAATCGTTCAACGTGACAGAAGTGCAACCCTTCCGCAGATTGCTGCGGATTTCAATGCCGGGCTATCAACAAGTGTCAGCGTGCGAACCATTCAACGAAACATCGTCGATTTGGGCTTTCGGAGCCGAAGGCCCAATCGTGTACCCTTGCTGAGTGCACGACAAAAGCTTTGCGCCTCGCCTGGGCCCATCAACACCGACATTGGACTGTTGATGATTGGAAACATGTGGCCTGGTCTGACGAGTCTCGTTTCCAATTGTATCGAGCGGATGGATGTTTACAGGTATGGAGACAACCTCATGAATTCATGGACCCTGCATGTCAGCAGGGGACTGTTCAAGCTGTTGGAGGGTCTGTAATGGTGTGGGGCGTGTGCAGCTGGAGTGACATGGGACCCCTGATACTTCTAGATACAACTCTGACCGGTGACACGTACGTACGCATCATGACTGATCACCTGCATCCATTCATGTCCATTGTGCATTCCGATGGACTTGGGCAATTCCAGAAGGACAAAGCGACACCCCACACGTCCAGAACTGTTACAGAGTGACTCCAGGAACACTCTTCTGAGTTTAAAAACCTCCGCTGACCACCAAACTTCCCAGATATGAACATTTTTGAGCATATCTGGGATGCCTTGCAACGTGCCGTCCTCGTACTCTTACGGATTTATGGACAGCCCAGCAGGATGCGTGCATCTACATCTACATATATACTCTGCAATTCACAAAATTGTGGGTGGCAGAGGGTGCTCAGCACCAAAGTTAATCTCTTTGCTGTTCATTCCAATCCCTAATGGTACGAGGGAAAAAAGAATTCATATAAGAATCAGTCCGGCACCTTATTTCTCTAATTTTATCTTTCCTGTCCTTCCGACTCAAATAGGTTGGTGGAAGAAGTATTTCACTACACTCAAAAGTGAAAGTGGGAGTACGCATGTTTTCCAATAAGTTTAAACGAAACGTGTGTCGTCTATCTACCAGAGACTCACAACCTAATCTACTAATCAGTTCTGTGACGCTTTCATAAGGACTGTAGCAAGCGGTCACGAATCGAGCGGCTCTTCTCTGTACTTTCTCTATACTTTCGATCAATCCCTTACGAAACGGGTCCCAAATGGCACAACAATAATCCAAATGTGGACGCACAAGAGATTTGTACGCTATCTCCTTTGTTTGTTCATTATAATTTTTCAAGATTCGACCTATGAATCGCAGCCTAGAATTTGCTCTACCTAATAACGAATTAATGTGTATGTCCCATGGTGTCAATTCCCTCCAGCACTACTTCAGACATTAGTCGAGTCCATGTCACGTCATGTTGCGGTACTTTTGCGTGCTCGCGGGGGCCCTACACGGTATTAGGTAAGTGTGCTAGTTTCTTTGGCTCTTCAGTGTAGTTATGCTATGTACTAACACCGAAATGCGCAACACCTGTTCAGAAATTAAGAGACCCGGTATGATGTGGAGCAGCGCACAACTGAAGATGAATATCAAAGGATAAAAGAAGAAGACGCCAAAGCATTATAAGTGTTGGTAAGTTCCAGTAAGTAATCCATTCAAACAGCCGGCAGTGAAGCTCAATGCACTGAGGTGCCGGGAACTGGGATCAAAGGTCCAGGCCGTTCTGACTGCAGCTTTTAGACTGTTTTCTGCAGGTATCAAGGTGAATGCAGGGACGGTCCCCAACAAACAAAATATACACGTATCACACACATTTCGCAGACAGATGGCAACAATTCATTTCCTTCATTAGCACTTTTATTACGACCTGAAAGTAGTATTGCTCGGCGTCAGCAAGGGCGTGCGACCGTAAAATCAAAGATCCAAGTGAAACTCATCGAAGGCAACTGACCCCTAAAAGGCGATGAAAAAGAAGAAGTACGCCTGATATAGACAATTTTAAAAAAAATCGTTATTGCACATATGCGCTTACTATGCAATACGGTCGTATATATAGGATATTGCATTTTCCAATCCAGTAAATATCTATATCGCTGACAAAATTTCAACGTCAAACGTAATAATTCTTCATCGAAGTATTACGATCTGTATCATATTACCACAAGTTTCCTTCATGCTAAGTAGTTAGGGAAATGGGTTACAAAACTTTGGTCAGACCATTGGTTGAATATGGTGGTGTAGTTTGGGACCCACAATTTGGGTATCACATACAGGAGTCGGAGGGCGTGGAAAGAAGAGCAGCTAGATTTATTTGTGGAAATTATCGCTGCACCGAGTCAGTAACTGATATGATAAGGGAGCTGGATTGAGAGTAATTGGAGGACAGGAGGAGGGTGAAGAGAGTGCTGAGTGACGATGGGGCTTGGAGGGATATAGGTCGAAGAATTAGGAACAGTGCATGGAAGGGGAAACATGACTATGACCACAAGTTGGTACTTAGTTTCATGCTTAAGGGTGTGGGAAAATTTTCTTTTGTGGTAAGGATTGAAACAAATTACCGAGTGAAGTGATTAATAATTTTACAAAAACGCTGAATTAATTTAAAATTTGTAAATCGGAAAAAGTAGATGGCAGAGGGATTTAACGCTCAAATTATATAAGATAATAAAAAAATTAAATAAAAAAGGGGTAATTAGATGAATAAGGGAATTGCCACCTGAACGTGTACTCCATTACAATTAATAATAATAAATATTCCAAACCTGACGGCTTTATTGAGAAACAGATTTTTACGTGAAGTGATTATATCGTGGAAATTATTTGATATTGAATTCATGTGAAACATGATGGCAAAGTTACATCTTAATCTGGCAAAGCATTGAATTTGGTGAATAGATACATGTATAATAATCCTGTAAGGTAGAAATCACCAATACACGTCATGTTCACAAAGCTACAGGTTATGGAAAGAACGTGAAGTCTGAGTGAGACCTCGAATAAATATATCTGCGAGCTTATGAAGAGATAAATGTGATGTGTCACTTAAAGTATGAAATTATTATTCTGGCGTCAAGGTGGCACATTACAGACACGTAACAATTTGCGTAATTTATCACGTATTTCGTGTCTTTTAAACAGTTGTATTTTAAGGAAAAAAAATTCTTGATATCATATGATTTCTTTGGCATTAATGCGTTATACTGTTAATCAGGAATGTTATTCTCTGCAGAAAATTGCAGCTTCATAGAATTCCACCAAATATTTAAGAAGTTTGTATGGAAGGGCACAATGCTTCCTGTTTATACCACTTTAGTTTTTCTAATTTGTTTAGGTATTTTAGAAATTTGGTTAATGCGATTTTGTAATAAACAGTTATGGAGTCAAAAAATGAAAATATAGGTTATCTGTAATACTAAGCAATACCTAGGCTCCATTAATTCAAACGATTTATGTGGCATTTTGTATACTGTTGGGTTTAAAGGGAGAATTTTTCTTAGGAACTTTCTGATTTATCCTTTTCATGTTTTGAGGAGTGTCTCATAATCTTCACTCCATATTGAAATGCTATAAACTATAAAGCAACGATTACCAAACTGACGGGTGTGGCTCCAATGGTATGCGCGTATTATGAAAAGGGAAGCGGGAAAAGTTTAACAAAAATATAATTTTCAGTACATAACGTATATAAATAACAGTAGCCCTAAGTTATCTCGTGTAGTCGTTATGAACTAGACAGCGCAATCCGCCTCTATCTAGCCGCCTAGCGTAAGCCTGTAATGGGTATGGGGGACATAAAATTTAATGCGGAATCCAAACATGGGGGAGTACTGGCGTACTTCAAATTGCACAGCAAGCTTTGCCGAGACAGGAATTCGAACTGTGGTCCTTTCGATCTCCAATAAGACGACTTAACTGCTAAGCCACCAGACCGCTAAAATTTACAAATAAAAAATATATACATATTAATAAACTTTCACAACATAACATTGAACTTTGTAATCCAAAATTTTATATAACGAACATACAAGGTATACGAGAAAGTTTTCCATTACTTGCATAGATTTTATGATGTTTACGACGGGAATTTTTTAACATGTACGTAAGCCGTAAATATGCTACATTTAATTAATACACATATATTTTTTGGAGGTATGTAGAATATTTTTTTTGTTCAGATTTGTTAGGCACGTAGGTTACTTAAGGGATAACAATTATCCTGTATGTTAATATATGACATTATCATTCATTATATGTAAATTTAATTGAAATCTGTTCATTAAGTTTCCTTGAACCGTGCACGCACACACAAAAGTTATAGTTTTGGTCTCGGCTTTTGCTATGAATAATTATGTTCAAATCCGGTACTTAGTTTTTCTTGCTTCGTGCTCAGAAAGACAAAAATTCCAGACTTTTAGGTTAAGGTCCCACTGTCATCAAGAACTATGATATAAATCTGGATAAAAAATATCCTGTATGTCAACTAATGACATCAGCTACCACAACGTGCAGTATCTTTGAAAACTTTTCCTTGGTTTTTGTTTGGTGCTTGCAGACAAAAATTCTAAATTTTATGGTTTTGGCTTCTCTGCACATGGTAATTATTCTTTTTGTAATAAATTTCGAATACAGATACTTCTTTTCTACAATTTCTCTACGTGTACAGGTTATGTCATTGTACATATCATTACTGTATGCAATAAAATGCTACCATCACTGTAAAAATAAACTAAATACGATGTCACTCAGATTCCTTTAAATATTCCATTGTTACTCAAAATAATAGTGACCGAAGCAAACGACAAGAACTTCATTTTCTAGTGTAAAACCTCTGCGAAACACTGCTGTGAATTGCAGTGTTATAATGATATAGACTCGTGTTCTACTCGTTTCAAAATTTTCTCACAACAGTGAGTCGAGGCAGAGACAGTCAGCTGAGGACGACCACAAGAAACGTGATGAAGACAGCAGAGTCAGCTGTCGAAACGTTGTGTTTTTACACCACCATCCGGCTTGTAACATGACGCGCTGTCGCCACGTTACAAGGTACATTTTTATTATATATGTCATAATGTTAGAGTAATTTACATAAATCTTGGGCGACCACCTAAATAGATTTTGTTGTAATTTTATTAAGTACACAAGATTCCAAGTGAGGACTGTTGAAATGGTGAACATACAGTGTATCTTGGTAAAGCGAATATTAAAGAATTATTGAGCTATGTAGGCTTGAAGCTAATTTTGGTCTTCCCGAGCCATGGCGACAGGACGTCGCGGATTTGGGGTTTGCCGGACCACACACTCTGCTCCCTGGGGATGGGTCACTCACCTGGCGGGAAATGCCTGCCGCCGCCACCTGAATGTGCTCTCACCCCGGCGAACTTAGTCGAAATGTCCGACCTCTGTTAGATACGCTGCGCAAATCACATTCGGGGATGTCACGTGACATTAGGTGCCGACCTGAAGATCCAATCCAAATGAGCGTATAACTTAAAATCCTGAGAATTTCTGTTATATGTGAGCTTCGAGACTACAAGGGGCGGAGCGAGAAGTTTCCTCGCGAGAGAGAGGAGCGACGAGCTTCAATTCGATCTTCGAGTCCAAGCTATGCGAGTCTAGTCTGAGGTTGACTTGGAAAGTTGACTTCTTTCGCCAACTGCTGCTTGCCTTGATGGAGCAAGCGTATCACGGCAACACAGCCGGTAATGCGATGACGCGCATTGTCAGACCAGAGATGCCTGTAGCTTCCTTGTGAGATAGTCTCACATATCGTGGGTCCGCTCCAGTCACCGCAGACATCAGATGCAGAACTACAATGGTAACTTATTACGACCAAGCCATCTGATTGTGCATTCCGTGAAACAGAACTCGTAAATGACTTTGAGAGGATAGATCCATGTTCTCACTTTGTAATTGTAAAAACCCCTGAGCTAGTGGCATAATTTGCCAGAACTAATTATTTTCGAATGATATATTGTTCATTCTGGCGCCCATGATTGTCTTTTTAACTGTAAAGTCACAGTATTATGATGCCTTTTTCTGAGGTCGTCATAACTTGTATTTTTATTGTTCCAGTTGTCATTATTTTTGCATTTTGATTCTAAGATATATTTAAAAGTAAATATACAATTGTTTGCTTGCTCATGACGGCTAATTGTACCTCTGAGTGTTGCTTTTATGATTTTGCCAATTTGTGTTAATGTTAACGGTAAATTCGCTCAGATTTGTAATCGCCAGTGATAAGAAAATAAATGTATCTTGTGACAATTTTCCTAAATTCCAACTAACGTCGAGATTCTTGCAAAATTAATAAATTTTCACTCCTTCATAAAAATTAAGACTAAAAATCCACAATTATTAATCATAAAGGTATGAAAGATAATTGTAACGTAGTTTTCCCACTAAGGCTCCCAGTACAGGCTGGACACCCGAGAAGATTTTGTTGCATCGATACGCCGGGAAAGTCTCCACTCACACAACTAGTTTTATGTTTTATTGACATTTATCAAAACTATGTTACAACGGCACTTCGTCAAGATGTATTTCCCAGAGGCCACCAATGTAGCTTCCATGCCCGTCTGCCTTGCCAAGACATTATTGCATACAATTTTATAGGAGGAGATTTAATTGAGAGAGGATACTACTTAGTTTTAAAAAAAATAAAAAATAAACCTTGCAGATATATAGAGGCCAAAGCTAGTTATTTATCAAAATTAATTTTTTTAAAAATTATGCCTTTACGTCTCGTCGACGTCGAGGTCATCAGAGGCGGGAAAAGACCAGTGGCAAGGAACGGTAAGGAATTCGGCCATGGCCTTTTCAAAGAATCATCCCGGCATTCACCTGGAGTGATTTTGGAAAACCATGGAAAACGCAAATCCAGATGGCCGAATTCAAGGCCAGAACGTTACCGCTCTCCCACTACACTCGGTACCATTTCCGTTAAACGATTTCACATTGATTCCTTTCAATTTCTCCTCATTACTCAAAATAATGGGGACTGGAGCAAATCACAATAATTTTATTTTTTGCTGGTAAACCTGTTACGTACTTCTGTGTTATAATGACGCAGGCTTATATTTCATTTGTCTTACTTACAAAATTCCTCACTATTGGTTTTATGTTTTGTTGCCATTTATTAGCTGAAAGTGAACCATCTGTACACTATGTGTTCAATGGTATATCCTCAAAAATGTATTATCTAAAAATGGAGGGCACCAATGTAGCTAACCAATGTAGCTAACATGCCAAAACACTTTAGTTATTGGATGTGATTCTACGAAAGGAGGTTTAATAGCAAGTAGTTGGTAATTTTTCTTTTAAAAAAAAGAAAATCAAAGGAGAAGAAGAAAGAAACAATAAAGGCTTTGCAAATGCTTAGAGACCAAGGAAACTTATTTACGATTTCTGGTGTTGCTTTTATTCTGTCTCGTTACTTCATAAACATAGAATTTTTAAATCCCACGCTGTCTCTCAGTTACCTAGAGTCGGCAAATAACTGGTTGTAAAGTGTGCTCCCACAGCAAGTAGCTTTTTGCTGCACGCTGCTGGCTCGTCTGCCATATTCACCAGCACTTCTCCCACGCCCCCGTCTGTTCCGGTCTTTTCCGTGGCCTTCGCATTGTCTTTGTCCTTCTCACCCTACGCCAGCTACCATTGTACCCCAAGTGCTCCATTTGTTGTGATGACATCCCACAAGCGATCTGCATGGCGGAAGTTATACCGCTGCCTAAGATAAATGGGACACCTGCGCAGCACGGTTACTGAATGGGTGGGAAACTCATCACCGCCATCTACAACGGTTCGAATCGAACCGTTAAACCGTGGGAAAATTTGGTTCAACCATCGCACTAAATCATCTATTACTCATTCCAGCTCATTATAACAGTAGCCTATCGTGAAATTACTGTGCCAAAAATCAATGTAGTAACATATTCACCGCCATCTTCTCACGACGATACTCTTTCGCCTTCTTTGTAAAATTGGAAAAACATTGATTCAGTTAATCTAAACCGATAAAATTTCTCTTTCAACTATATGGTCGAAATTGCTGAAGATTCTTTAAAAAAAAAAAAAATGGCATTTGGCAACGAAGGCCATACAGCCAGCTCAATGTAATTTTGTAGTTTTCAGTGTATAAGTCATCATCCAGTATATATTGTATTTTCCAATGTATGGACGCCACAGGACGGGCAGGACATTCACACAGACACACAACACTTAAACATTCATGCCCGTAGCCGGATTCGAACCGGCGGCCTTCGGCACGCGGAGCTAGCACTCTAGCCCCTACGCTACCGAGGCCGGCCTGAAGATTCTTAAAATTATACTCGTAAATTTTGCAAATAAGCATTATCAAGCTAAGCACGACTCAAAAAATAATAACTATACTAATCTTAGGCAGATTTAGCCAGCTCACAGAAGAAAAAGAACAAATCTTTTTATATTCAGAGTATAAATTGTTATTTTCCCGAACTTGTAAAACCTTATTCCAAGAAAAATTTCAGGTTATAAAGTAAGAAACCAATTCCCGTCAAAGTCATGTATCAATACTGTACCGCAAAATCATCTTCAGCTGACGATAGAAGTAAACGTGCCCGGCACTGCTGGTTGGCAGACCATGCAGATTAACTCTTCTGTCGAATGACAGATTTTTATTTTGCAGCGCACACCGCTTCTGTCGACGCTGGACCTACAGTTTAGTGTGAAATCCGAATCACGTAACGTTCAAGCCCAGTTTCACAAATACAAAGCAGAGGTGAAGTATAAGCAGGCGCAAGAATTAACAGCCTCCCCAAGATTCGAATCTGAAACCCTGAGTTTTTAAGTGGGCACTTGGAGTACAATTCCGAAACGTCTTTTCGACACGCATCCATCCTTCGGGAAAAACCGTACAAGTGTTATATATCAGAGCTTCCCTCGGTTAAAAAACAAAAAAAAAATCCTTTTAATTAGCGAAATTCTGAAGTAAACCAACAGCATTGGTATGTTACAAATCTTTTTTTTTTTTTGATGCTGGACTAACTGTGCTTTGTTACTATGATTTTTTTCAAGAATTCACTTCTGGAAAAAAAACTCAGACAGCAATACTGCCGTGTTAGTTTTACATACTTCAGCTGGTGGACAGAGGTGATAGTGGAACAGGAATTCAGGTCAGCGTCTGACGTAGTCTTCCAGGGTGAACGATTAATCCATCCTATTTTTCTTCCTGTTTCTTATAACCGCCAAAATACTTCTCTTTTCCACAGCGCTGAGCAGTATCGCGCCCTTCTATATAAACACCATACAAGTAATCAGTTTCACCTTCCATCACAACCACCTCTCAAGAATTTCAACTGCCTCTCCTTTAGCTCATAGTTTCATAAGAAACATTTAAATATTCTTTTCCTTGAATCTTTCTCCCGTACATCATTTAAAAGACCTTACGTTGTATTTTCCTTTTTAAAAAAAACCGTTAGTGGGTGAAGAACAAAGGCAAGTTCTAAAAATCTGCAATCAAAAATCGCAAAAAATGGTATGTGACCATGTTTTTTTTTGTTTGAATTGTGTTTCTTCGTAATACTGTCACCATCTTTGGACTCGTTAAGAGCAGGTGAGAAACTTGGCTTCAGTCTGCAAATTTTACAAACTAATTTTCTTCTCCCAACGTATTCACTACTAACGACTATTGGTAAAACCAAGTGAGGAAATTGATATATTACTGAATGGCATGAACACAATATTGAAAGAACAATTTGGACAAGATATGAATCAAAGCAAGACAAAAGTCATTTAATGTGGTATATATTTCATCAATCAGAGCAGATTAAATATAAAAAAGGATCAGACGTAATAGCAGAAGTAAGTAATTTCTGTTGCCATAAGTAAAATTACAACTGATGGCCGAAGCAGGAATGGTGTTAAAATCTGAATAGTACTAGCGAAAAGAGATTTTTTGAAAATAAAAATATTTTAGTTTCTAATCTAGGACTCAGAATGAAATTTTTAAAGCTATGATTATGGTGCATAACACTTTATGGTGATGAAGCTTGGATGTGAGGACTTAAGGAATACCAGAAAGACGGAAAATTAAAGCATTTTAAATGTGATGTTATTGAAAGATATTAAAAACTGAGTGTACTGATAAATTATTATATGAACGTCTATTGCAATTAAAAAGGTAGGAAGGAACTTTCTGGAAGAGTGCGCAGAAATAAGATACAGGATGGTCAATCAAATTCTAAAACATGTGGGATTGCTTGATTTGTCAGTTGAAGACGAAAATTCTAGAGAAAGACAAATGTTAGAAAATAATTATTCAGTTTATTGATGACGTAGGTTTTAAAGGATGTGTTCAGCTGAAGAGAGTGCTTGATAGGAAGAGATGGAGAATTGAACCATATCAGTAAGGAGATTGATGAAAGGAAAAACTACACAGGAAAATCATCACAATGCAGTGATGCATGAAGTCTATGCTATTATTGGGCTGAAAATGAGAAGATCAGCCTAAGCCTCTGACTGTTGAAAATTGGATTTGCAAGGGTAATTTCAAATTAACCAAGTAATAATCATCCTGTTTTGTCATCTCTCTGCTGGTTTGCTGCGATGCTCCAATTTGTTCATTCCTGAGCTACATTCTTTGACATGACATACGTGTTACCTCCTTCGATATCTAGATGCGACTTACTCCATCTAATCTTTAACTTCCTACGTAATTTTTCCCTTCTAGTTCTCCTTTAACAAGTCGCTGTAGAGCTAAAAAAATGCATTCAGGACTAGAAAAGATGCCGTTATTTAAAACACTTTTATTATGATTTGAATCTATATCTCTACTTTCTACTAGCTCGTGTAATAGGAAAACTCTCATTAGATTACTCAGAATAAAAAGTTTTTTCGTTACGATGATGTTGTCATCCACATATTAAAAGATTATAGTCTGAGACCCGTAGAGTTATTAGTAACATCTGTAGTTGCTCTTTCAAAAAATGGATTTTTCGTGGTTTACGCAACTTGTGAATAGCCAAACCACTAATAACTCACAAGTTGGAAACTACACTCCTCCAGTATTTTCATATATATTTAGAAAAGCAACATACTTATCTATAGTATACAGAATTTCTGAGTAGATTCACCTAAATTGTAAACAAATTATTACTACAGAGTCCAAAGTCTTTGATTTTATGGTGAGCATATTGAGCGTAATCGATAAACGTAAATTGTTACATTTATCTGTTACAGTATCGCCTTCTTAAAGAAATTATTTACTAGTTCAAAAGTTACTTGAGTTACATAATAAATAAATAAAAATAAAAAATTGCTGTAATGCTATATTAGCATTAGTAGCATAATGAATGAATAAACTCCGTGTGGACAGACTTAATGGCATGGTTTCTTCTAGTCTTCATATCCTAACCTAGCGCATTAATGTTACCACTTAAAGAGAACCTTTGATTTTATGTGGAATCCGAACAATGGATTTTAAGGATTAAGCCCCAAAGATATTAGGAAGTCTTTCAATATAAATACACTTAAAACGCTAGCACGATATCTACTTTTATACTACCTGTTGCCCGTTAGCAGAAAATCCTAAACACTTCAATCTTAGTGCTGACGTAATAGCCGTAATGGCAAGATTAAAAGAAACATCCGCAAAGATTTTACCTTATTGTCAACTGTCCAGAACGACATGTAATTTTTATAGCTTCATTAGATACTAGGGTAAAACACGTTACACGGGCAGCGTGCGTGGCGACTGACAAATTTTTGAAGCGCCTTCCGATAACCACCTCTTAAGTTGTGATTAAAAATAAACTTTGTACTTAGTAAAATCCCTCTTCGCTTTTTCACTGACTCATCCACAACAGGTAAAGAAGATACACAATGATAAATAAACATCGCATCTTCGCCTGGCATTATAATGTTTCTTATCTCTGCCTCCGTTTTTGTACTACTTGCAATCACTTTAACACAGCTCGTCAAAAATGACGGAACTTTTTATTGGTATCGAAAAGTTTCTGAGGAAAGCATAATTTAAAAAAAACGTTATTTTTTATATATATATTTCGTGATTTTTTTTACGTTTCTTGTAAACTTTCTCTGAGTTTTTAATAAGCTTCCTTATTTTCTGTCAAAAAAGTCTAAGGTTGTGACTGAAATAGGTCGTAAACATCACATGCTCTTCTCCTTGGATGAATTTATGCATTTATTCATCGAAAATAAACAAATAGTAACATGTAAATTTAAACCAACGTCGCATATATCTCCGCCTTCGTATTATATTCTTTTATTTTTGTCCTTCGTGTTTGTGTGCATGTACTTCCTCAACAGACAAATGTCTTTCAGTGGTCATAGCAGTTACATTTCCTTTTAAGAGGGAACAAAATCAAATGCAGGTATTAATTTAAAGTTTCCTGGTTAGCAACGCAGGGCTGTGGTGGAACCAAGTGTAACTGACACTTCGGGTGTCATCGAGACTAGCCGAAGGTTGTCGGGCTATTCGGTTTACGTCCAGACGCCAGGTTCAACGCATTTTACCAAAGTGGATTCTTCCACAAGAAATTAAGTATTCTATGCGGAAACTTGCCATCTCTGAATTAAAAATGAAAGAGTGTCTGCTTCAGACCCCTAAATACCCTTGGGTAAAGTTGACGTAAAATTAACTAGTTACTAATATGGTGTGTGTACTAAAAATTATGTGTAGCGCTGGGAATCCAAGTAATATTGTAAGGGAACCAAATAAATCCCCGAAACATAGTGTAAACGCGAAGCTGTAAGAAGATACGGTATGTGCTGAGACAAGCACACGCGCTGGCCGGCAGCTACACGCAGTCAGTGTGCCTCGGGATTGTGAATGTAACACATCGATGTAGCGAGTGTTTCGTGATTTACTACCAACATTATCGCTTTGTACCCCATTTCGGCAACAGGAGTCTAAATTCAAGCTAGCGGGGGTACTGCTAACATATTGCTTGGTGCAGAGGTGACGTTCCTGTATTTATGCAACTGTCGTGTGTATGTTAACGGCGAATAAATTGGAACTAATCTGTAATCTCTGTTTCCGTCAGTAATAAACCTTACTAATCCGTATCAGGCTAACAACACTCAAGCCAAAGAACTCTACGCAGCCTTCAATATAAAACAGTTAACATCTTGTAATAAACATTAGTTGTTTCGGCAGCTATTGTCCCCGCAGTTGTCGATTCTGCGTCATCAACAATCGACTGGTGTCAGCAGAAGGCCGTCGTCCTGACAAGAAAAGAAGAACATCAAGAAGACGTTACTATCGGTCAGGTTAGTTATCACACCTCCGATAGTCAATCAGTCATCAATCAATATCCACTCAGCCATCCAAAACAGAATTCTGGCGTCACCTGCGGGACTCAAACCCTGCACCACACGCACATAAACAGAGTATCTACTACAATATACCCGGAATAATTATTTATTCCTATTACTTTTTGTAAGAATGGCACCATTTTCCCTGCCATACTAAATTCACGTTGGATGGAATCGAACGAATCTAATCTGGCCGAATCTAAACGTGTCACGTCGGCTGTGGAGTGTGGACCGTCCCGTTCTGCGCTGAGCAGTGTCCTTGCCGCGTGCCGGATGGCCGGTGCCGCTGCGGCCGCTGTTGCGAGCCGAATAGTAATGCAGGCAGACGGCGCGCCGTGCCGTGACTGCCACACAGCGTGCGCTGGGAACAATGTCGTCAGAGGAGAACCAGCGTAACCCACTCGAGAAACAAACACCAGCAACTGGATAATTAGATACTGCCTTTCCTGAAAAATATGATTAATAAAGCTAAAGTGATTTGCAATGCAGATACAAGACTCAATATTAATATGGTGATGGGCCATCTTCCCGCAGTTGTTGAACAATAATTTTGTAAATGAATCCGTCAAAAACAACTGGTTCGGTGACATGCTAAACTGGCTAAATATGATACCCCTATCTGAGGAAGACTACACCAGAGAATATAACACAATCATCCAAATAGCAAACAATAATGGGTACTCAGAAAAACTTATTGAACAGCTCAACAACTAAAACAAACAAATATCACCTAGGAAACAAAACACCAGCACACTGAACCAAACCAAGAAACACTGGTACACCATGACATACAATAATAAACACACACACAGAATCAGCAACATATTTAAGAAACAAGGAATACAAATTGCTTCCAGGACAAATAACACACTACACAAGCATCTAAACTCCAACACTGAAAGTGACTTATACCAACAAGCAGGAACCAGTTAACATGCCAACAGTGTCAAGCTGTATACATAGGACAGACATCCAGAAATTTCAACATAAGATATAAAAAGCACATCAGAGCAATAAGCTGCACAAATCACTCCACATTTGCTGATCATTTATTAGACTATAATCACCCTCCTACCAATAAAAATACAGAAATGAAAATATTACAAATCAACAACCACAAAAATCATCTACTAACATTTCAGGAAAGCTACACAAATCGATAGCAATAGGAAAAACAATAATAAATGAATTCACGAATTTAACCAACAAAACACTATACAACACACAAAAAACAGTCTCAAAACAAGAAAACGAATACATTCACTAACACAATAGTAATCAGAAACAGTACCTCACCACAAAAACAGAGAGATAATTTAATAGAAAGTACAACACAGAAACAATAACAACGGAAACTAAGTTGGCACTACTGTAAGTATCTGGTAAAAATCAAAACAAACCGTGTGTAACACACATGTTCATATCAACAGAAAATATTCACAATAAGAACAAGTGCAGCATGAAAAACAAATAGTGAAACAATAGTCTAAAGAAAACTGCAATGAACAGTGATGTGAAAGCGTGTGAAGTGCTGTTCAAGACCGACATGTAAAGGAATACCACTATATCTGTGAGTACAGTGTGTACATATGTATATACATATTTATTAAGAGTTTTATTGTAGATAATTATTGTAACAACACATGTAAAAACACTTTACAGCCACTAAGGAAGCCCTACACCACAAGGGCGAAATGCGTCTGGGGAATCAAATAAAAAACAAAATTCACCAAACCAGTTGTTTTTGACGGATTCATTTACAAAATTACAAGACTCAATAGATTCGTACCCTGTTAACGAGCATTCTTAACCTCCTTGATAAATGGCTGATGTATAGACAGAACATAATTCAAGCTTTCTGTCTTCATATTTGTATGTATTCGATAAAATGATGTCATTATTTGCGTTATTTTTGCCGTAGAGTATGATCTGTGGTTTTACAAACATTCCTTAAGATCACACTCCTCATAAGACAGATACAAAATAAGAGTCATCAGAAATAACAGTCTTAGCGGCACTTTTATAGTTCTTATTAATCAATAAACAATAGAGCAGAAAATAGTAAAAGCTAATAACTTTTGGATGGTATCTGACGCACCCAAAGCCCAACAACTGGATGAGTTTAGATCAGCGGTTCCCAACCCACTGGTTGGTCGTGGCGTGTGTTTTGGTGGGTCGCTAAACAATCTAGGTTTTTGCCACAAAAATATATCTTTTACTCCATATATTTTTGAAGAGGAACATTTGAAAGGCCCAAAACTCTTAACAGCTGAAGAAAACTCGCTAATAGAACTTTCTAGCGATTCTTCTTTAAAGACAATTTTCAAGATAAAATCCTTAATTTCCTTCTGGATGAATGTACAAGCAGTATCCAGAAATCTCTGAATTAGCTGTGAAGTTCTTGATGCTGTTCGACATAGTCTACTTGTGTGAACGAGCTTTTTCTACTTTATTGTTTTTTAAAAACAAATATAGAAATAAACTATGTGTAGAAAGTGTCTTAATGTTAAAATTAACCAGTCTTAACCCTGATATTGTTGCCCTCGTCAGTAAACACCAGTGCCAGAAATCTCACTCTTTGTGAAGTTGTGCTTTTATAATATTTTAAACGTATTTTTCATTATATTTGTAATAAAGCGGGAGGCAGCTGCACAAAGCATCACCTCATCAAGTTGAAGGCTGAAATTCCAGGATTAGTTAAACCTCTATTTACACATTAAAATGCCACTGATGTGCCAAGTCATATCTTGGTGGAAAACTCCTACAAATCCCATTTTAGTGGTTGACTGGTAAGTTTACCATTGTGTTTTCCTGCTCCCGGTCTTCCATATATTCATACATTTGGGTGCAGTAAAACACAATGATAAACCGACCAAACAACCACTAAAATCGAGTCTGAAGGTGGTTTCCAGTGACTTGGCACTGGAAACCACCTTGCATGGCCAGTTACATTTTAATATGCTGATCGATTTTCTTCTAATCGTGGAATTTCAGCAGTGAACTTGATGATATTATAGTCTGTGCAGCCGCCTCCCGGTCTATTATATGTTTGTTGTTTTATGTATTATCAATTCTTGTTTTTGTAGATAGTATATCCTTTGTACGAAAATTGGCCTTTTCGTAGGATAGGATAGACGATACAACAGTTCCCATTCTGATACTAGATAGACTCTCATATTAGGTGGGTCGCGAAATGGGTCGGAAGGTTGGGAACCGCTGGTTTAGATGAATATTCCAAACGCAGCGGTAACAGCACTTCATCAGGCTCTAAGTAAGATCGGCGCTCTTGGAGAGAGACCTTTCTGAACTGTCATCAAGAGATGGAAATATCGCCTGAACTCGGATGTCAAGTTTACTTTTATTACTGCATTGCAAGAGAATCGGTGGACCAGCAGGAACTGAAATTCTTTACGAACAGGGTTGGAGAAGCTTAGAAGAAAAAGTTCAAATTTCATTTAAATGTTTTCCTTTCCTTTAGTTATTTCCTTAGATTCTATTTTCATTTTCGAAAGTTTTTTTCTTTTGTTAATATTTTAACACAGTATAATATATATTAAAAATAAGAAATTAAAGCTACGTTATACGTAAGGCTCAATAACTTCTATGCATCTGTCCAAATTTCGAGTCATATTTGTCCATCGTATCTCAAATTTGAAGTGGTTATGTTAAAATTCGGCCTGGACCAGGGGGGAAAAAAAAACATATCGCCAAAGCCACATGGAAATATAGCCTCGACATGCACAACGTTTGTTTTGTTTCCGGGAGTACACGTCATCACTGACACTGCACTTATTGAAGCAGCTTATTAATTACTAACAGTAATTGAATTCTTTATGCTGTAGCAAAAATATTCTGGTCCAGGCTGAAATCCGGCCTAACCAAAATCTATACTGATATTGCCGCAGGTACACCTAAACACACGAAATGCATCGCTAAATACATTATGTTAATAACAACACTATTTCAGGATCCAAAGTACGCATAGCATAAATTATAACAATTAATTTTGATAGTGCAACTTGAACTGCAAGAGGACTAAAACGCAACAACACATTGAGTGTATCGCAATGTAAAGTGGTTATTTTTTTCCCCTAGCGGTTGTGGTTAGGTTGAAATGCGGCCGGGAACAGATTAAAAACGTCGTCAAAGACGTAAGGAACAATAGATAGAACTGATTTTTGACTTCCAATATCTCGAAAACCAACGGTAAGCGATATATCACAAAATTTAATTCTATAGTTTCGAACTGTATATCGTTATTCACTAATAAACTTGGGCGTCCCGGTATCTTGAAAACCCTTTATTAACGATATTAAGCACAACATTACTGACCGTAAATATTACAATTCTGTTACTATTATTGAAGACTTAAAATATTATGTAGTGGTTTGAGTAATAAATCGAGTATGAGTAGTGTGGATTTGGGGGAGCGCTGCCACAAAGGATGCCGCCCCTATTGTTATGCTAATTAGGCCACTTGACTTGAGGGCCACTTGACTAACCCCAGTTTCACCTCTATGTTCTCCCCCCTCCCACCTGTCAATCATGGCCACTTGACTAACCACTTGAGGGCCACTTGAGCGACCCCACCTGTCAATCATGGCCACTTGACTAACCACTTGACTAACCTCAGTTTCCCCTCTATTGTTAGGCCACAGGTGTGTCACGGTCCTCCCCTCCCCCACCTGTCAATCATGGCCACTTGTTTGAACACCTGCCTTCCCTAGCACCAGCTGCCCTCACTTGACTCGAGGACCACTTGAGCGACCCCACCTGTCAATCATGGCCACTTGTTTGAACACCTGCCTTCCCTAGCACCAGGTGCCCTCACTTGACTCGAGGGCCACTTGAGCGACCCCACCTGTCAATCATGGCCACTTGTTTGAACACCTGCCTTCCCTAGCACCAGCTGCCCTCAATTAACTCGAGGGCCACTTGAGCGACCCCACCTGTCAATCATGGCCACTTGTTTGAACACCTGCCTTCCCTAGCACCAACTGCCCTTGGTGTTTTTTTGTTAGGCCAATTGAGCGACCCATGTGTGTCGCGCAAGAAACCGGTTTGTAGAGCGGGCGGGCAGGAACAAACCTGTTTTTGTAGAGCGGGCGGGTGAACAAAAACCGGTTCTCGCTACCTGGGGATGGACACTTGTTTGAACACCTGCCTTCCCTAGCGGTATAAGAAGCCTGCGTCAGCCATCCGTGAATCACTTCTGCTCCGCAGTTCAACGAGTAAGGTTGTCTCTCTCTCGCTCTTCTGAATTCCAGTAACCATGTCCGAAGATCTCTTCAACTACGAAGGTAAGTTCAATCACACTTGTGAAAATTTTTCTTAAATAGCATACAATATATTATCATATTAAATGTATACTATATATTATGTTTTCTTTCACAGATATGGCGGCACTTTTAGAGTTAAGCCAACTTGATGATTATGGTATGAATTTTTAGTGATTGCTCATTATACAGTTAGGTGTTGCTAGTTTCGCCGCTATATCATTGGTTTATTTTCTTTTTTTGCAGGAATTGATGAACTTCTAAATATTGCAACCAATGAACTAATTGGTGGTAAGCATTTTAATTTTTAACTTGTAATTATTTTTATAAAGTTATATTTTTTTCTATTTCTTTTTTTCTGTCTGCAGAATGTGGTGATTTCGAAATGTTCAGCTTTGAAGGTATGCCAGTCATAGTAGTTGTATATTTATCTGTTTTTAATGTTGTTCCATGTTTTTTTGATACTGATATACGTTTTGTTTTTATGTTTCAGATATGGAAGCGGCTTCAAATCAGCAGCTGAATAAACGAGATGGGACTCCATTACTGTCTAACCCCAAACGACCACGAACAACTTCTAATGGTAAGTGTAAAATATATTTATTTTTTTTCATATTACATAATTTGTTTTTTTCGTTCATGTTACTAATTTTTTTTTTCCCTATTCTGTTTCAGATTCATCACAGTGGAGCTTAGATGGTACTGTGCACTCATTTCAAAGCTTACCATCATCCAGTGTACCACCGACACCATCATCACAGGGATGGATAATACCGACGCAGTCTCTGGTACAATATGTTTCTACACCACCGATACCAGCAGGAGATTCGCCTACACGCCGGAACCATAGAGTTACTGGTAAGTCAATACAACTTCTTTGAATTATTTTTTATATTTACATTTTTTTTATTTTTCAATGTTACTAAAATTTTCACTTTTTTTTCTGTTTCAGGTTCCGGTATACAGGGGTCGGCCGCAAATGAACCTGCCGCCGTCAACAGGAATGATCCTGCCCCACCACCACCACTGTGGCGACCCTGGGAAACACCAGCCACAGCAGCTGCTCCTCTTCGACCTGTCGCTACCACGTCATCATGGCGGCCGACCCCGGCATCACACCAGCCCGGTGCTAGCACATCGACATGGCAGCCGACCCCGGCATCACACCAGCCTGTCGCCAGTACATCATCGTGGCAGCCGGCCCCTGGTTCACACCAGCCTGTCGCTAGCACGTCATCGTGGCGGCCGACCCCAGCTTCACACCAGCCCGGTGCTAGCACATCATCATGGCAGCCGACCCCAGCATCACACCAGCCTGTCGCTAGCATGTCATCGTGGCGGCCGACCCCGACATCACACCAGCCTGTCGCCAGTACATCGACATGGCAGCCGACCCCGGCATCACGCCAGCCCGTCGCTAGCACATCGACATGGCGGCCGACCCCGGCGCCACGCCAGCCTGTCTCTAGCACATCGACATGGCAGCCGTCCGCGGCATCCAGCAGCAGTCACCCAGCAGCTATTAGCGATAGTTCGTTACCATCTAGCAGCCAGAACGATGCAGCAACAGGGTGTGAGTTGCCAGCAGCGCGCTTGATCCTTGAAGACCGGGAAAGTGCTTTTGAACGTAGAATTTATACCGGTACCATTCTAAATTCATTAAATTATATTGATCCTATTAAATACATTGATGCTTGCCATGATCTTGTAACTGAAAAACTTCGCGAAATTGTTGATAGTCAGTCCTCCCCGTCCGTAAAAGTTCAGGTGGGGCTGATTACAACATACAAAATTCAGAAGGAAGCCGATTTCGAAACCGTCCGTATGTGTTTTTTTACTAAAATGCATGAAGTCACGCGCAGCACATTCCTGTCTGATTGGTATAAAAACTATGTGAAGTCGGAGCTCAATGTAAAATTGTGTGAGTTTCAAGAAAGGGACAGCGGCAAAACTCTCGATAGAATCATCTCCCTCGACATCAACATTTCTAAATTCGAACCATTCTATCGTGGGTCTTCCTATGTTGCTCTGCCAGCTGATATCCGTAGAAAGAATGCCGTTGTCAATGTGGAAAACAGAGATGATGACTTATGCTTTCTATGGTCCCTTCTTGCTGCTCAAGTAAATGCGCTAAACAAAAAAGCAACACGAGTAAGTAATTATATTGAAGCCTTTGAGAACCACAGTTTCGATTTTTCAGGTATTGAGTTTCCGGTAAAACTCTCAGACATTTCCAAATTCGAGAGGCAAAATCCAGACTATTCAGTAAATGTTTTCGGTCTGGATGTAGATAATGGTAAACATGTAGTTTCCGGGGCCCTCCACCACACTGCAGACAAACGCGGTAAACACATAAACATGTTGATGATTATTGACGGTACTGGAAAATTCCATTTTTGTTGCATTCACAACTTGTCGGCATTAGTTAGTTCTTCATTATCCAAGCATAAGTGTACTATGCACATTTGTGACAGATGTCTGCAACATTTCAGTAGCAAAGATGTCTTGGAACGCCATGAAATCGATTGCTCAAGGGTTAAATCAGTAAGAGTTGATTTACCCGACGACGACGATAAAACCTTTAAGTTTAAGGATTTTGTGCACCAACAGCGTGTACCCGTTGTCGTTTACGCGGACTTTGAAAGCTTATTAGAGCCTTATGATTCATGCAGTCCTCCACCCAACGCCTCTCACTCTACTAGAGTCCAGAAACATGTCCCTTTCGCTGCCGCATACCAGGTCGTTTGTGCGGACGTACCTAGTCTGTCGCGTTTCGACTCCTACTCGGGCGTAAATCCCGAGAAATGGCTTGTGGAACAACTTGTTGTGCTTGCCAAGAAAGTCGATAAAATTTACAAAGA